>QXVZ01007808.1:0-13491 GCA_008931825.1 Phallusia fumigata
TGGTGTTTCCCCTAAACCGAAATAAAACAATTATTGAGAAGTGAGGTTTAATCACTGTTGTGTGGGTGCGAGCCGTAATTCAAAATGTAATATGTACGTATATACTTATTTTATAAATGTGTAGGCCTTAGTGCTAAGCAGTAACCGATCAGTGATTGATTTTATGAAAACGGCGGTTTGTACGTAAATGCTGACATAGCAGACCCTGGTAAAGGTTTTTCTGGCCGAAAAAACGACAACCACACCGCTAAAAGCGGTAAATGTAAAAACTGTGGTATTTATTTTTCGGCACGAGCACAATTGTGTTAGTTGGCATAAAAGTGCTCCACTTTACAAATGTCTGCAGGACCATTTAAGGCAGATGCATACAAGGCATACGCATGGTAAGCAAAAAGAAACAATAACAATAGCAAGTGCTGTACATTGAACTCGCGTGATTGTAAGTTAAGTGCATGACCATGATTCGAAAAGACGAAAAAAACATTTTTTGTGCACGGGCATAAACACATTTGAGTCACTGGTAAACTTAACAACGGGACATAAATTGTCATTTTTGGCGATAAAATGCATAGCATTCTTTCTTTATGAAAAGAAGTATAATGTGGCAGGCAATGCAACTTAATATCGGCTTGCAACTCCACCTAGCCTGAGACAGGTTGCAAGAGATCTTTTATCGAAGTGTTTTTCGCAAGATCAGCTAANAGTATAATGTGGCAGGCAATGCAACTTAATTTCGGCTTGCAACTCCACCTAGCCTGAGGCAGGTTGCAAGAGATCTTTTATCGAAATGTTTTTCGCAAGATCAGCTAAAAGTCAAAATATTAGTCGCACCGTGATGTGAATAGATTGTGATGATTCTTGGTGGAGATGTGAAAAGAGGCATATTTGGACGAATGTGTACGAGTGTTTATGTAATAAGTGCATGGAACTGGTGTGTATAGGACGCATAAGTTTAAATCAGCATTGCTGACTTGAGGTACTGGTGTCTTGCTGTTCTTCTGGAACTTTCTCCAACATCGGTTGTCCGTTTTCAATTTGGTCCTCTGCGCAAGAAAACACTTGTACATTTTTATCGATAAGGACGGTTTGTTACCATAAGATTCCTTTAAGGAGGGACATGTCCTTTTTCCGGACCAAACTGTCTTTCGGGGACACTCAAACAGGCACAAACTTTCGATTATTAGGAACTGAAGGTTAAAAAGACGTAAACATGTAACAAATACTTTCAATTTACACTTTTTTTGTGTAAAGTACTCGATTTTATTCTCTCGCAGTAACGTCTTACTTTGACATAAAGCGCATGCTGCATATGGGCTAAATTGTTTTTCCGTTGTATTCGTATGAATGACAAAAAAATCTTAGGCAAAAAACGTTCTCGGAACGCATTATATCCTGCTTGGGTAAAAAACATACTGCCCAACACCAACTGCCGCATGACTGTGGTTGCCTATCACAGCCATGTGGGTCACATGTTTATTGTAAGCCACCCTTTAACATGTAGCAACGCACAAATCAGGGTAATTACCTTTCTCGGTTTGTTCTTGTGCCCATTTCGCAGTCTTGTCTGTGGCGAAGAGGGCGAAAGTTAAACTACCCGTCACTGATATCCCAGCGGCTAGCAGGAACACGTTTCTCCAGTTTTCTAAACTCTGTTTTAGGGAAACAAAAGCCTGAATTTAGAAACTATTTATAACTGCCGGAGAACTTCTTTGTAGTAAGTACATTTTAATGTCACCGTGGGTTGCATTACAACATATTCACAACACAATCTCTCTGTCTTTTTTTCAAATAAAAGGTCAGAAAAACATTACAAAAAGTCAATTCGTTTGTGGGTTAATGGGCATTGGGCAGGTTAACATAGTACCTACTAAATCTGGTTATTTGATCTACAATTGATAATGAAACTATTTAAAAATTGTTTTCCACAATGCATCAAATAGGTTCCATTTTTACAGTGAATTTATAACCAAACGTTTGCGCCGTTTGGTCTGTAAAATACAAAATCAAAGACTAAATGAACCACTGTTGGATACCGCGAATACTTTTTAAAAAGGAATTTAAGTGCTCTTGTGCACAGAGTTGTTGGTCCAATAGTTGTGCGAAATCAAAAACACAAAGAGTTTTTCCAGCTTACGTTGTCTGGAAGCAGTGCACCGGCCACTTGGGGCGCCAGAAATCCAATCGCAGATATCAATGTGTTCGTAATAGCGAAGATAACCCCGCTATAGGACCGTGTGACGTCAAGATATGACGAGCAATGACCGGAAGCTGAACAAAAAAACATAGTTTGTCATGTGACAAAACGTTTTTGCACAAAAATGGTTTACCAGTAAAAAAAATACGCGACAAAAATTCCCGTCGTATTGTGGGTCTATTCATAGTTTTGTTTCATATTAGTACAAATTGATTGGGCGGCAGAGTCAAATGAGATTAAAAGCGCGTTTTGCAGGAAACTGTGACCCACGACATGACACTATACGCGCCCTGTACAAGCACGGATTGACCCGTTTTTGTCGCTATTCGACGAACGTGCAGTAAACCGTGTGCATTGTTTTCATCGACCCTCTAAATTTAGTCAGACGTTCGCCTACAACCTGTTCTACACATTGCGCACGACCCCATGAGCAAATAGTTTTTGCGAAACGCTTTTTTATATATTTTCATGTTTTCTGCAAAAAAAATTATGATCCAACTTGATTATCGGAAGCTCACTAAAAAGCCAGATTAATCCGCTAAGTCGTGCACGAAAAGATATATATTATGGTACAACAAGTAAAGCCCGGAAATTCCCATTATTGCCGTCATGCGAGGCCGGAGTGGGTCAAAAGCTGTTATGTAACATAAGGGTCAAATCCGGTCGGGTCAAATGATGGACAGACGTCACAAAATTGGACAAACTTCTTGCATGCCGGATTTTCAGTTCTAAACGGCGGCGTGACAGCTTTTTGATCTTGGAAAATACACTCCAACCACAACTAAAGCGTATTTGCCAAACGCTGTGTTGTTATCAAATTAGCAAGAAACACATCTTATATAGAATTGTTTCATTCCAGGTGGTACGCGAGCACATCTTGGGCTTAAATTGAACAATGTTCTTTGTTACTTTCATAATATTTCGTTCAGAAAAAAAACTATCTGGTACTTCCAAGCCCACAAAATGCTTGGGAACCACTGATATAAGGGAACCTTCCTAAAAATGCCTGGGCAATGTATACAACTTTGCAAAGACGCCAATAGCAATGAAAGTTTTATAACCCAGCTATAGGGTTCAAGTCTGAATATACTAAAGGTTATTTACACAAAGTTGTGTGGAAATGCGGCCTGTAACTTACTCGTCATTCCAAGTATTCCCACGGATGCGGTCAACAGCGCAATCACGGGCCAAGTGTTACAGCCCAGGAACGCCACAGCGCACAGACTGATGCCGGCCAAGGCTAAAGGGAGCGATGACGAAATCTGTTGACGCAAGAATGGTTTATTGCACCTCGTGACTATGGTATCGGGGTGCGGTGTGTGTTAGCAGCGAGGAACTGAAAATGGGGAACCATTGCAAGCGTGGGTGTCTTTGTGTGGGGGTGATTTGTTTATTGCAGTGTTGCGAAATATTGCGTTAACTCAATGCCCCTTCGTAAAGCAGGTCATGTGATAATAAAGTGTTTTGCAACTCGTTATAAATTGCCTACACATCAGAAATCGTATTTCCTCTAGTTAAAATTAACTTTAGCAAGCTTTACCTTGTCCGCAACGAGCTTTGACCCTAATGATTTACGATGTTAGAGATTTGATAAAGTAAGTTTCACGCATTACTGCCTTTTTATGTTTCAAGTATAAACTGGTCTAGTTGAAAGTTGTTTTATAAAATGAGAGTTGTCTTACCTTGCGAACACAAAGTCGTGACTTTGTCCTTTTGATGACAAAATCAGACATCCAACCCCAAACTGAGGTAACAATAAGCCGTACAATGAAGGGCAAAGCGGACAGGAATCCGGCCTATTGACACACAAAACGATTTTGTATGTTATTTTCTGTCTTTCCTGTTTTATTTGAGGAATTGTAAAACCCTTAAAGTTTTTAGGTTGTTTGCGGTTAAATGAGTTCGGATTTATACCGACTGGTTTCAAGAAGGCATATTCCAAAACTAAATTTGTGTAAAATTCACGAATGTTGGATGCTTTCAATCGAAATTAAACAAAACTGCGAAAGGCCCAAACGCTTATTAAAGGCACTTACCGATTTCAGATCAAATCCTTGCACACGCGAAATGTAGATTGGTGCTAATGCAGTAAGACTGTATGTTGACCAGTTGTCACTAACATGTGCGATGAATATGACCAACACTGGTAATGAAGTCAAGATACTTTTCAAGGGCCATGGTCGTTCCTACACAACAAAGCAAGTGCTAAAATTAAGCATTTGACTTGATTCAATTGGTTGTTTGGTGTGTTTGTGTCAANCCGAAATTAAACAAAACCGGAAAGCCCCAAACGCTTATTAAAAGGCACTTACCGATTTCAGATCAAATCCTTGCACACGCGAAATGTAGATTGGGGCCAAGGCAGTAAGACTGTAGGTTGACCAGTTGTCACTAACATGTGCGATGAATATGACCAACACTGGTAATGACGTCAAGATACTTTTCAAGGGCCACGGTCGTTCCTACACAATAAGTGCTGAAATTAAGCATTTGATGTTATTCAATTGGTTGTTTGGTGTGTTTGTGTCAACCAAAAACATTGAAAAGCAATTAAGCCGCACTTCTATCTTAACGTTCATTAACAAATCTAAAGAGTTAAGTGAAAATATAGACACGATTGACTGAAAACCAACTTTTTGTACTGACCAATGGAGGTCCAACGCGTGCATTTATGTAATCTCTTTCGTAATCAGAAATGCAGGGATGATCGTTCGGCGTATTTCGAATAAGTGCCACCCACGCAATCGACCATAGAAGCCCGAATCCACCTGAATATGTAAAACAAAGAGTTTGATAAACAACTGCTGCATTTTATCAGAAATCAAGACAGGACTTTTCTCCCAAAGTTGTGAATACTTGTTCCAAAAACGCTGCATTATTGTGACGTGGGTTAAATTAAAGAGAGTTTTTCAAGTTTTCGAATAATTGCCTATCGTTTTTATATTGCTCCATAACTTTCAAAGTGGTAACAAAATTTTGGGTTTACCTGAAATGTAGAACACAGATTCCCAGTTCAGCATATCGACAATGAGACCCACCAGTGGAAAGATCACAAAATTTCCAACCGACATTCCAGCGAACGAACTGGAAACCAAGCGACTCCTTTCAGCTGGTGGAGCCCAAATGCTCCAAGCATGAAGACATGTCGGAAATGTAGCCGCCTACATCACAAGTTAATTGTGTTTCTTATTCACCCCGGCGGCGAATTCTATTGCAGGACACCAGTAGCTGGGGCCGTTTTGTAGGATTTATATGCACTCGCTATATGAGCTTCTAAAAAGCAAGATCGCGAAAAGATGGGCTACTTTTATTCACTTATACCAAATGATATTCATAGATCTAAATACAGATTGAAGTTGCTTACTATCTTATCCTGTACAAAATCTAAAAGGTTCAAGCAAACTTGACCACATTCGTGATTTGTGGACAAAAGCATATTGGCATACACAATGCAAAGTATTGGTATTTATATTTCAATACCACTGGGTTTCTTGACGCTTTGGCTAAGCTCCACTTTTACAAGGAAGCAAGCGATTGCAAGGATAACACACCTGGAAAAATCCCATGACAATTCTCGCGGTAACTAACAATCCAAAGTTAGTTTTGGCCAACAGGGGAATAAAGATTGTGATGACAGACGAGACAAATCCGTTCAAACCGAAAACCGGTCTGATTCCGTAGCGTTTCAACAGATACGCGGAAGGTATGTTTCCGATCAGATAGCCGTAGAAATAAGACGCCAGCACCAAGGTCTGATCTTGAATGGTCCACTCAAATTCACCTTCCTAAATAAAAAAGTTGGACTTGTTGGTGGACGTTGTGGCATGGTGTTTTGGATTAAATCCGGAATATTGGAAAACAATTACCTGTAAAATCGTTCAAAGTCCCTAACTTACCCGCAAGCTGAGAGAAACTGATACGACAGCACTAAAGGTTTGGATTGTATTGCAATATGTACTTAGTTGCTGTAAACGTTGTGAGCTTTCGGGCGCTTGTCAAAAACATGATTTAATGACACCTTACACCGCCAAAGAACAAGAATTAAATTGCTTTTCTGGGTCAAAATAGTAGCAACGTCGTCGATTTTTGCACGAAAACTGCAATTCTCTGTTTTTCAGGCAAACAACACATTTTTTTAGCAGGTAGTCGCTGTAATACGCATTAGCTTTGACATTATTCCGAAGTAATTTTCAGGTAAACACCGAATCGCTGAAACAGATTCGTGTTGAACTGCGGAGTTCGAACCACTTGACGTCGACCTTTGAACCACGCAGCCTGGACGCTTTTGCACAATGCCCAGTTGGTGCGGGCAATGTGTGCGTCGGATCAATAAAACTTTTTTCAGTGATATTTAAAGGAAGGGGTTGTACTGGAAGCAATTCAAAATCATTTTCAATTAAGGAATTCAAGGTCATGTTTGGAGCTGGCTGGATTTAAAAACGTTTTGGGGCTGTATACATACTGAAAAACCCCAAACGTTGTGCCCTAAAGGCCGACAGGGTTCGTCTGCGTTTCAAATCCAAGCTTCATTCGTTGGTGGTTTCGCAACTTTGGCGGGGGTGAATTTAAAATGCTAGCTGGAAGCCTGCCTAAATATTCACAACAAAGTACTCGATGGTTGTAAGCGTCGTAGTACAAAAACAACGCCCTCCCTTTAAAGCACTATTCAACATGAAGAAAGCGTAGATTGACACTTACAAACACTCGTCTCGCGTAGAATAAATTGACGTCATACCTGTGCCCTCCCATCCGTGACGCCAGTTGTGACGCGGCAGGTGCTTTCCCTAGTGAAGTTGCCGATGTCTGTGGCGTTCCCAGCTGATTTCGTCTGCGAGTAAACAGGTTTGTTATGGTCCAAACCTGTGAGATCTTTGTGACGTAACAATAGTTACAAAACCGCTTTGTCTGCGGTGGATTGTCGCCCTGCAACATGTGGTTTAACTTGTTTAAACAAAAACTGAAAAAATTAAAACGAAGCTATACGGTCGTGCCGATTATGCAAACGAAAATGATAGCACTTATTCAGCATTTCATCAAACAAACGTATTGGCGGCCAATCTTTCCGAAAGGCTTAGGACAAAATCCGGAAATGTGTAAAAAAACGTTAAAGTAAAGAGAAGTTAAATGCTCGCGAAATAGGAAAGGGTAAAAATACAAATTTAATCCAAAAATCAATAACTTCACCGCCCGGCCTTGTCTAATTTAGTATTTCGATGATGCATTGATGTTGCCCCTTTATCGAGGTGTTGTTTATGTAATTATTTGTTAGAACGTTTTGGTTTAATCACTTACCATTGCCAGTAACGCGACGTTGATTCCGTTCCGAAGCGAAAAAACGTTTACAACACCAAGTGCCATCATAAAAGCCAGCACATTGCGTTTGTAAAAGCAGCAGCATAAGTCGGTTTTCTGCGAACAAAGTTCCACAATTAGTGAACGCCATAAATGAGTTTTTCGATGGTTGATTTTTTTTCTGCGATAATAATTCATCTTACCTTGACTTTTTGAAGACTAAGCACAGACAAGGTTTCCACAACCATCTTTAACTAATATGGACTAGTAATAAAGTAAAGCAATTCTGCACAAATATAAAACATAAAAATTATTATTTTGTCAAAAAATCATGATTTTTCCTCTTGCCCCTATTAATTTACAATCGAAAACCATGTCCCGCAAGCCCAGTCATTCGGTCTATCGAATCATGCTATAAACTGTTAAATGACGTGTTAACCGTGTTTACTTTTCCAATCTAGATTTTAACTACTTTTTGTAGAAATAGATGTCAACACTCGCGATCGCTACACCACTCTATAGGCCGCCCAACAAATTCAAACAAAATTGTTGCTGCCACCCCCGTAGAACCAAGGCGCTTCACATTTCAGATAATCCAAAACCACCCAGGGGCCAGGCATATTGATTGGGAACCCAGAATTGGGGCGTTATATAGTAGCGGCGCGTGGAAAAAAGGCACCGTTGTTGTTACGTAACCGTTGGACAGAAAGGGCCGTAGCCGAGCACAAACTGCTTTTAATACGAAATTGAGCGGAGTCGTTCTGTCTGGTTTTGTGCGATTTGTTGTTCCTGGTATTTTAAACATCATGTATAGCCTGATAATTTAATTAACACACAAGATTATGTACATGGCCTAGGATAAACTCAAGCATCTGTATCTGTGATGTACGTGACAAAGTTACAAAGCCTGACCCAGGTGAAATTATATGCACAACTTTTTGGTGATCCTTACAACGTTTACAGTGACGTTTATGGTATTTTGGCCTTGGCATATTGCGCTTCATGGACACACTGTCCTTGGCGTATTAAGATGGTCAAAATCAATACCCAACCGTTTAGCTATTGCACAAATTAAACACAAATGATGGCATCCAGTGTTACAGCTTGCGAAATTTGAACTCTACCAATTACTCATCGAATACCTCAGGGGATATGCAAAACAGCCAGCAACGCAAATTTACATGTGCTTATGAACACAAGTCAACAAGCGCTTAAAGCGCTGTCCCCAGTGCACTTTGGAACTCGTTCTGCAGATGTCGTTCGCATCCTGTCTATAAACCCAATTCTCTTTAGTGTGTCGATAACATTCGAAGGAACGTTTGTACGGTGGTGGCAGCAACTCAAAACCATACTTAATCCCTTAAATGGTTTTTTAACTACTATTCTATCCATACTAGCCTGAAATGTTTTAAAGGCCCTCAAACGTTAAGCCTTTGTGTACGAGCAACGCCCGTTTTTACCCAACACGTATTACAAAAGACTAATAAATAAAGTTAAAGCAAATATATCTATGTAGGGATGTGTTTAAAGCAGGTTTTAGGCAACCCGTCAAAACGGGAAATTTTAATGCAGCCAAATTTAAACAACGTCAACTGATTACTTGCTAAATGTTTGCTAAAACAAGTCGATGCAATAGAATATAACCTTCTCCGCAAATTTCAGCTTACTAACTCTTTTTTTATCCCGATCTTGCGCTCTAAAACGCGTTTCGCTGCAATCTATTTATGAGACACTGAATTTCTATTTCGGTTTAAGTTTAATGACACGACGAAATTTGCCGAGGCCGAGGTCCACGCCGCTTCCCTATTTGTAAACTACCGGCAAAGCATTGTTTGCCAAAAGAGGACAGCAAGCCTAATTCATTGCACTCGTGAATGCACATTCACCTTACGCTGCACTTACGTTGGGCAATCAAGGAACCCGATTGTGCCATAAATCGCGATTCCTGAACTCTGGCTTGGCAGTTTGTTAAAGGAAAGCTGCCACCAAATAGTCGACAAGACAAAGCATTTCACCTGAATTTTGAAATTTACAGCTATTACCAATTAAACATAATTTGCAGACGCAAATGTTTACTTTTTGTTTTGTTTTCTGACACAGGCAACGCGGTGAATTTATTACAGCCACTCTCCTTTAACTTTCTTGCGCAAGCAGACTTTCTTTGTCTGCAACGCACCTGGCCTCTTAGCTCTGCTGCACCCCTAAGGCTACCANACGGCTTGTTGGGTTCACAAAACTATGAAGTTCAATTTAAACCGTTTTAGTTGTTGTGACAAGCTTTTTAATAAGCCCTACACTCCTGAATTGATTCCACATGCGCGCCAGTATAAAAAAGAGCGAAGTACGACAAGGAATGGATAAGAGCGTCTTACGGTAAGCAGCTATGTGCAAAACAAATATAAATCTGCGCCTTATACAGAATACATGTAAGTTGAAACTAGCGGGACACGCCAAAAAATCGACACAAATAAATGCTCAAAATCAGTACTCCTTTAAAATGCAGTAAAAACACGTTCGTCTAATGTGGTTGTTTGATAGAATTTTGCAAAGCATATGCATTAAAAAAATTCGAAAAATATGGGCAGTTTGAGATTTCCACATTGGATGGGGGTTATTGCCAGGCGATGTGTGGCCCAAGGTCTTTCAAAGGAACGTTTCTGGGGTAAAAAGTGTTTCGCCTGGCCCGCAATATACGTACCCGACACAAATTAAATGCACCTAAGCAAAATGTACGCTGCAAGAACATTTTCTGTTGTAGCGCAGCGGCATTTGACTGTGTGACGTGTTTTTACCAATTGCCACGTGACAATGCTTAAAAATGTGATACGTAGCGCTGTGTGACGTAGAATCAAGACTGTTATCCGGTCACCACGCTGTTTTCACAACACAAACTTCCACCCGCCAAACGTGGTCAACTTCTTGGAAACCAAGCTGATTTGCAACACTACCGATGTCATGCAGTGAAGGAGGAAACAAGCAAAGTAAGATAACGGCGGTTGTTGACGGCAGGAACACTGCGGGCAGGATTACTTAAAGCAAATCTATGAAAGCTGTCAACAAGGTAACTTTGCGGGGCGACTGTGCATTTTTAAAGATGTTGCTGTTTATCATGCACACACGGATGTGCCACAAGCTATAAAAATAGAGCGGCACCAAACAAGTTTGTTCTGTATCTGTTTAAGCGGCCCACAATGGTGGAATTTGAAAACCGCTTGGTGTCGCCAATGAGTAGGATTTGATTTATCATTCAAAAAGTGACAGTGTCAAGTTAACTAATGCCGTGATATTAATCGCAGGGCTTTGACACGTTTTGTGGCTGTAATCTATAAACAGGTGTTATTTTTCCACTTTTCAATGGGAAACAGCTATGGCAAACACGTTGTGTAACTGTAAACTCATTCCGCACTATATAAATTGATAGCATTTAACAGCACAGCGCATGTTGATTGCATGGTTACATTGATAATTCTTCTATTTGAAACCTTGAATATTGTAGTCCCTATGTTCTATATTGAACTGTGCCCTCCCGTTACCAAGCATAACCTATGGGAGAAATTTAAGGCCAATTTTTACACCCAATTACAGTTCAGTGTGTTGCATAGCTCCATGTCCGGAGTGATATCGCCGTTCAATATAGCTCCACAAGTGTTCCGGGTCTGTTACTTGGTCCCTGACCATGTCCCTGAGTGCAACGGCTTGATCCAAACTCTGCCAGTAGTCGTTCACCCAGTTGTGGAAGCTGTTGGGATTGCAGTTGGTGGATTAGGTTTGCTATTCAAAATGCTGAGATGATGTTTACACTTTTTTGAAAACCATAAAGCTGTACCAGACAGCTATACTAAACCTATCTTTCGAAAGTGTTGAGAATACAGATTGTGGATAACTACCCAAAATATTGGGATGGTTTTTATACCCCAAAAAATTAAGATGGTTTTTACACGTTTCAAAAACGCCAAAAGAGTTTCGCCGTACAGACTATACCCAGATGTGGAAGCTGCTGTGTTAAAGTCTTATAGTCTGCACATTACTGGATAAATATGGTTCCTACAGATACACGTCTCAAGAAATGCTTTGGAAGTTACGTAGAGTTACGCTAAACTATAGGTTGGCAAAACACTATGCTATGAGGGTGGACAAGTTGTGTAAATGATGGCGATTTTCTATGTGCGCTTTATGAAGTTAGTAGCTGCAAATGTAATGAGATTGACAGTTTGAAATTCAGGGATTAAGATAGGTTTGTGGAAACAAAGTTTCAATCTGCACAAATACTTAATGTCAACAAACGGTTGTTAACCCAGGTCATTACAATGCAAAGCCGGTGATGCAACACTATTGAAGGAACAATATATACAAATATATATTTGCCTCAAAAGAGATCACTGTTTGAAGACAGTTTATTGCAGATGGTACTTACGGGTTATTNATTGACAGTTTGAAATTCAGGGATTAAGATAGGTTTGTGGAAACAAAGTTTCAATCTGCACAAATACTTAATGTCAACAAACGGTTGTTAACCCAGGTCATTACAATGCAAAGCCGGTGATGCAACACTATTGAAGGAACAATATATACAAATATATATTTGCCTCAAAAGAGATCACTGTTTGAAGACAGTTTATTGCAGATGGTACTTACGGGTTATTAGGGGGTATGTCGGCTATTGTCCCAAACGACGGTTCGGGTGGGGGGCAATCCAAGTGTGAATGGGGAACCACCCGGGGTGAGATTGGTTGACCACTCTCGCCAATCTTCTTAAGTTTGTGCATCTAGAAAACAAGGGAAAACATTGATTTGACTTCAAGGTAAAACTGGAATAGTTTCAACTTGGCATAAAAAAACGACAAAACATATTCCGATGACACAGCGGGTACTTACAGTATAATACTGTAACCTGCTATTTTAGAACAGTTATTTCATATAAAATGTCTTGTAGATTGACGAACACAGTTGCAAGCAACAATAATGGACAGTTTTGGAAAAAATTGACCCCCAATGCAATCTAGTAGATCTTTTTGAAAAAAGGTGCAAAAAAGCGTTCATAGGTAAAAGGATCAATATTTTTCTACATTTTTGAAGTCCCTGCTTCCAATGGTACTCTCGTTGACGCCTTTATGTTGTTATTAAATAAATATAAATTAAAGGCAACAAATGGCGTTGTTTTGCTGCGAGACAAATGTTCTGACGTCATCTTTGGTAAATTGTATCAGTTTATATTACCCAACAGAAACCAGGATACAGCCAGCAGTAAGTCAAAGACACAACGCAAAACAGATTTGTACTATTTCTATACCATACACAACTTAAATCTGTTTACCTGGCTCTTAACATGGAAAAATACATGCTACGGCACGACGTCTAATTAACAAACGAATTACGTCAAAATTAAACCCAAAGCTTGAACAAACCGCTTTTACGTAATTCCCGTTCGAACTCTGTAATTTGCCGCGACGATAAGACACAACAAACAGCGCTCCAGTAATTATGCCCATTGGCACAAGAGCGGTTTGGGCTGCGCATTTTATAACTGGGCAAAGTTAAATACCTGTTATTTAACAATGCAGGTGGTCCTATACGCTCAAAAGACAGATTTGGGGGTTTGTCAGACATATATTTACTTTATTATTGTTTGAGTGTTTAAAAGTACAACATGTACTAATTTTTTTTAATTTCAATGATGTTGTTTTACTTTGTTAACCACATGGTATTTGCGTAAAAATAGTCGCTTTGATACCAATAGTCTCTGTAATCAAAGTTAAATATAACCCTTAAGGTTAATAATGCACTAGTAGTTCCAAACCGGATATCTATATGAACCACCAAGTGTCCATACAAGATTTTTAGGGGTCTATAAGCTTAACGTGCATAAGATGAAGCCATTGTAGCGAAATGGAAACACCCGCCATTGTGGCCTAACTTTGCAAAAAAGACTGATCGAGCTCAACTCTAAAAACCAGTAGGTAGCATTTTTAGTAACGGTATGGGTGGTTTTATTAAAGGGGTCCACG
>QXVZ01007817.1:0-13418 GCA_008931825.1 Phallusia fumigata
TGCGCTTGAATAGTTTGACCCCTGTTGCCATTATGAGCAGTAACCATGCACCAGACGAAGGCAAGCCATTGTGACACAATAATAACGATATTAGGACGATAGACGAAATAGCCATGCGCCAGACAAACAGCACTCTGGTATGATAATCACCAATCAATTTTTACAATCCATTTGTCTGCTACAGCATCGGTTTTCTTTACCAGGGCATATTCTGGGCCAAGAATCATCCCATTTGCCAATTTTTTTACAAGATAAACAATTAGATCTTAGGTTTGTACATTAATCACCACAGATCATAGTACAAAAAACTAACCAATTGGTTCACATGTATGTACAATTCATTTCTTTACAATTTGCAAGTTGTGTATCCATGTACTCAATGCCTATACGCTTTGTAAAAACCCAAATGCTTGCAATGCCAAGCATGCAAATGGTTGTATATTTTTAATTTTGAACTTTGCTATTTAAATAAACCAGATTTTGGAGCTGATTGTAGGATGTGGTAATTGTGTTCTGTCCCAGTCCTATTCATACTTTGTAGTTGGCTGAAAATCAATAGCTGCAGGTTGGTTTACATTTTCATCGAAATTACCTGCAAATAAAAAGCAAATTTTTAAGGCACCTGAAACAAAAGACACATAAACAAACTGGTGACAAAACAATTAGGTTTTATTTGTTTTGACAGTGCAGGTAAACATTTGCAATTTGGTTTGCAACCAATATATAAAAGTTAATTAGTACAGACTTGCCATACACACAACTTAACCTAACTTGCGCCCAAAACGAATGCTATCTTGTCACAGCCAAAAGGTTTAGGTTCAACCATTTGCAAAATGCATTTTTTCAATAGGTTATTTAGTTGAAATTATTGCATCCTTGGCCATTGAGATGGTAAAACAGGTCATTTTGCCATCTAATTGTAAACTTGTAAATATGGGCCAGATAGAAATCTCCTCAAACAGGATTTCTTGGACTTGAATTAGCTTTGAGCTGTTAATGTGTGTTAGATTTGTGAACCTGCTTTTTACATTGTAGAACACACACAGATAAAAAAACAGTAAATTTACCTTCAATGTAAGGAGGGGTTTGCTTGAACCATAAGACAGCATAATATTAAACAAAGTCAAGTCAAATTTTATTTGCATTGTCATCGAATTTGTCATCATTGAAAGGTTTCACAAAAAAGCAAGGACACTAAAAAAACCATGGAACCACAAAATCTCTAGGAGTGTATTTCATTCAATAGTGTTTTTGATAACCTAGAAACAAAAACTTAGGGTATTAAAATCATTATTTAAAAAAAATTCAAAACTTTTGAACTGCTGACCTTAATTAAGTAAGCTTGGCACAAAAAAATTATTTATTGATGTAGTTTTAACAATAGCAGTTACATAAAGTAAGTTGCTGTCCCAGCTAAATCATTTATAAATTGAAGAAAAATTCTGGACAACACAACTACCAGGTGGCTGATGGCAGTTTGCCCAGACATTTTTACTAGGCTCAAAAACACTAAGTCATCTTAAAAGAAAACATGAATTGTGATAGTATACTTTTACTCAAAAACTTACCTTAAGAAACAAACCTACAAAAACTTGTTTTCCCAAAATAGACATTAGTATACCATCAAAAGACTCACTCATGTTCACTNATTAGATCTTAGGTTAGTACATTACTCACCATAGATCATAGTAAAAAAAACTAACCTATTGGTTCATATGTACGTACAACTCATTTCCTTACAATTTGCAAGTTGTTTATCCATGCCTACACGCTTTGTAAAACCCAAAATGCTTGCAATGCCAAGCATGCAAATGGTTGTATATTTTTAATTTGGAACTTTGCTATTTAAATAAACTAGTTTTTGTAGCTGAATGTAGGATGCTGTAATTGTGTTCTGTCCCAGTCCTATTCATACTTTGTAGTTGGCTGGAAATCAATAGCTGCAGGTTGGTTTAGATTTTCATCGACATTACCTGCAAATAAAAAGCAACTTTTTAAGGCACCCGAAACAAAAGACACATAAACAAACTTGTGACAAAACAATTAGGTTTTATTTGTTTTGACAGTGCAGGTAAAATACGCAATTTTGCCATACACACAACTTAATGTAACTTGTGCCCAAAACGAATGCTATCTTGTCACAGCCAAAATTTTTAGGTTCAACCATTTGCAGAATGCATTTTTTCAATAGGTTATTTAGTTGAAATTATTGCATCCTTGGCCATTGAGATGGTAAAACAGGTTATTTTGCCATCAAATTGTAAACTTGTAAATATGGGCCAGAAAACAGTCTCCTCAAATAGGATTTCTTGGACTTGAGTCAGTTTGGAGCTGTTCATGTGAGTAAGATTTGTGAACCTGATTTTTACATTGTAGAACATACACAGATAAAAAACAGTAAATTTACCTCACAGTGTAAGGAGTGGTTTGCTTGAACCATAAGACAGTGTAATATTAAACAAAGTCAAGTCAAGTTTTATTTCCATTGTCATCAAATTTGTCATCATTGAAAGGTTTCACAAAAAAGCAAGGACACTAAAAAAACCATGGAACCACAAAATCTCTAGGAGTGTATTTTATTCAATGTTTTTGATAACCTAGAAACAAAAACTTAGGGTATTAAAATCATTATTTAAAAAAAATTCAAAACTTTTGAACTGCTGACCTTAATTAAGTAAGCTTGGCACAAAAAAATTATTTATTGATGTAGTTTTAACAATAGCAGTTACATAAAGTAAGTTGCTGTCCCAGCTAAATCATTTATAAATTGAAGAAAAATTCTGGACAACACAACTACCAGGTGGCTGATGGCAGTTTGCCCAGACATTTTTACTAGGCTCAAAAACACTAAGTCATCTTAAAAGAAAACATGAATTGTGATAGTATACTTTTACTCAAAAACTTACCTTAAGAAACAAACCTACAAAAACTTGTTTTCCCAAAATAGACATTAGTATACCATCAAAAGACTCACTCATGTTCACTATAAATTTGGACTGGAAAAACCTTGCCAAAATTTGTTTTTTCAATCAGAAATGCCTTGATCAATGATCATCATTCATCTGTGGCAATACATTATACCCTAAACAAATAAAAAACTTAATGCAGCAGTAACAAATAGCATAATTACATGCGAAATGTTCGTTTTAAAATGATGAGGGCTTAAAAGACAAGGGTGCTGAAAATGTACAACTTTGCCAAATAGTTGACACAACTTAGTCTTGAAAAAACTACGAAAAAATTAGACAAGCCCCAATTTGACTGCTCGATTTACCTTGTTAAGATTTGCATAAGTTTCACAAAACATAGAAATGTCAATTGCTTTAGTTTCCGTTGAGACTAAATTTCTTGGTCACGGTAAAAAAACGCATTTTTTTCAAACTTTTGACTAAACCATTTGGGAACATAACAAGTACAATGCGTCAAGTTCTTAGTTAAATCCAATCATAGAACGGTTGTCTTCAGTTTGACATAAGTTTGTATTCGCTGGGTAAACATATTTTAACTTACTTCGTTTGTATTTAATTTGAAGGCCAACTATTTAAAAAAAAATTTAATCTAGTCATTTTTAATGCAGCCCTAGTATGTGTAGCGAAACCGTATTGCGCCGGTACGGCATGACACCGTGCTTGTTACTACCGATCGCTTCTGCTTCTGTCGCTCAACCTTTGGTGCAAACGGGCTGGAGACTAGCTTGACGCAAGAACCGTTTCAGATATTATTGTATTGTCGTTGCTGATTCACAACGAATAGAAATGAATCATTCTATTGGGATGGAATTAATTCCAACAGAATGGAATCGTATGGTGGCCCACAAGTACAATTCAACAATTTTTTTTGCAAACATTTTTTTTTCAATGCAAACATATTTTTTTAGTGCAAACATTTAATTCCAGGGCAACAACTTTTTTGCAGACGGTTTTTTTAGTGCAAAAAATTTTTTTTCAGTGCAACATTTTTTTTTGCAGACAACATTTTTGTGCAAACATCTTTTATTCAGTTCAACAATTTTTTTGCGGACAATTATTGGTGTACCTTATACGGCGTATCAAAAATAGCAAATTACTACTTCTTACGCAATATAGTACGCGAAAGCTGTCAGCATCGGCCCAAGTAATTAGCGGTCCCCGTAACATAATCAAACCATTTACGCTGACGCCTAACGGTTAGTACTAGTAAGGTGGGGGTGAGAGTAGAAAATCTAATAAACATAGTAAGCTATTTGATTTGCGGATTGTCGGAAATACTACAGGCACTAAGTTTGAGGTTGGGGTCGTGGCTAGGGATGGGGCTTTGGTTAATAAATCAAAACCAAATCCACATTTAACAGTTCCTATTTAAAATGAAGTACCCGTACCTCACTGGTCATGAAACTGACGCACCACAATGCCCTTTGTTCCCTTTGTCAAAACCCTTTGTACGCAGAAATCTGGTTTGCGTCGATGCTGCAGTTCCTTGGACAGTGTGTCATCCTAGTACCTGTAGTATTTCCGACAGTCCACACAAACTTAATAGCCTACTACGTTTATTAGCTTTTCTAGTCCCACTCCCGTTACGCCAGCAGTTTTCGACCCATAAGGCTACACCTGCCGTTACTTTATTAGTCTGTTTGGACTTAATTTTCATTTAAAATATACTTAAACCAATGGTGTAACAAATAAACAAACCGTATTAAGTTTTAGTGGGTGTTAAGAATGTAAGGCGATTAATAGTAGAAGTACAAATTGGTTAAGCGAGTATCGACCATTTCTAGGTGCAAAAATTCGAAGTTTTGATGCTTGCGCTTAGTACATACTGTAATAAACAACACGTCACATCGTTTAAATATGTTACTTGGGCCGGCGCTGATGCTGACAGCTACCGAGTAAAGAATTGCGCAAGAAGAAAATAGTAATTTCCCATTTTTGATACGCCGTATAACGCACAAAAGAATTGTCTGCAAAAAAAATGTTGAACTGAAAAAAAATGTTCGCACTGAAAAAAATTGTCTGCAAAAAAAAATTGTTGCACTGAAAAAGAAATGTTTGCTTTCAAAACAAAATGTTTGCATCGAAAAACAATGTTTGCACTGAAAAAAAATTGTTTGCAAAAAAATTGTTGAATTGTACTTGTGGGCCACCGTAGAATCGGAATAAGGAATGAATAATTGTGTGTCACAATGAATAGTTGTGTGGTGAAGTGACAATGCCGTATCACGGTGTAAAACTATCGTGTGACGACAATTAAGTTGAAGCGATGAAATACGAAGGTATAATATAACCACAAGGTCGCACGGATGTTAATGGCGTTTATGCAATATCACTTCCTCGACACGCAAAACCCTACATGTGCACAGCAGCTTAAGAGTGCCCCCAACCAAAACGTGGATGACCATTTCCAATTAAGTAATTGCAGCTACATTGCAAAATTTAAACTTGGACAGGAAGATAGCAAACTCCAACTTCGTCATTAACACGAGAAACCCCAGATGGGTGTTTCTTTTTTACTTTTCTTGGGTCTTTAGTTTCGCCCTTTTTTGTTTTCCCAGCACAAATTTTGGAATGATAGCAAGAACAGCCAAGCTTGCAATGTACCACTAAAATGCCGTCTACAACATTTGACCCGAAATTCGGATTAGGGCTAAGATTTTACCAGCGGTATGCACGAAATTGTATGACAAAAGTGGAAAATTTGTTGTAATTATTAAACCCGATGCAGCTCTAATGTGTTTTAAATTCAAGCGAGCTCAGTCATTTATCGCCCATTATCATCTTCATTATACAAATACAATTAATCTGTTGTTGCCAGACACAGCAATGATATCTATATGCTCGTCCGGCAACTAATATTAAAAATACCCACGATTCGGTCTCCTGTGAAGGTGACGCAGTTTAATATTTTTTTTAGACAATCACGATGCCTAACTACATTAGTTATAAAAAGAGGAACAATTTTTTTATTATGACAGAACGAACTGCAAGTACGTGTTACAGAGTGCTCTGGAAGAAGATAGTGAGCTGCATCACTTAAGTATTTTGCTAAACAATAATTAAATATTGTATATTACATTGCTGACATCAAAGGAAGACTTGGTTGGTAAGTTATAGTAAAAAGTAAAAGTTAAGGGAAAACAATTATTATTGGCCTGTGTTCTTTAAAGTTTGTCCTCCAAGTCAGCTAGAATGTCGCTGCATTGTTTTCTCGGTGATAAGAAGTATTAAACTTAAATGTGCAATAACCACTGATGGGTCAAAATCCGACCCATAATCTACGCCAGGAGTGTGCAACCTTTATTACTGAATTGCCACATACACTCACCAAACTATTGACCGCGGTCGCATTTTTGTTTAAATTAAGTTGAATTATTTTATTGCATGACAGCTACGCTCGAATTCTGAAAATTAGAAAAAGTATTCCGTATTGCAAAAAATGCAAAGAATGCAATTGTGAAGTAAAGCGTGGAAATAATTTCGCGGCAAAACAAAATGTCATTCGCAGGTTGCACGGCCATGATTTACGCTGTGAGTTTTCCGTGGAGGGCGCCAAGCCTTCGCTGACTTGCCAAATAACTCGCTTTTGGACATAACTGGTTTTCTTTTCACTTAGCCAGTTCTGCATAATGTGACGTAACCAAAAAGCGACGGACAAAGTTTTTTCTGTGTATGCACACAGATTCAAAAATTCAAAACAAAATTTCCAAAAACGGTTCATGCAGCCATTCGTTCAAACAGAAGTAAAATAAAAAATATCTGCAAACAAATTTCTTGGTTAGGCTGTAAGTGCAAAATAGGTCAAATAAATGAGTCGAGCAATGCTTAAACGTTAAACGGACGTTGATGTATCAGGGGGGGTCGGTGGTCATTTAATCGACGTCATCACTAAATTGACTTTATCTGCAAAAACTATTTACATTTAGGGAAAATTTAAATGAAAAACGGATTAGACAAACAAAAATTACACAACAAAAAATGTGTCGACCACACCAGCACTTCTCAAAGGTTAAATTCGATGGATACAAAAATTTCGGCAAACGCAAATTTTTAAAACAACAAAACTGGTTAAAAAACTAATCACCAAAGCAGTCAAGAAAAAAACTTCATTAAAAACCAAAGTCAATAATTGCGCGATCCCAACGGACTTTCAAATCGAAACTTCGAACAAAAAACTTAAATGTTTGTCACTTGTATTCTTAAAAGCACGATACATCTGACATGAAACCTTCTTGTCGCTTAAGTCGATTTTAGAGCACATATCGTTGATTTTTACTTACATAACCGCTGACTAAATTTGCGTTCCGCCTGACAATAGTTGCCAGCTAGCGCCACCACGTGTTTAAAAAACACAAAATTAATTGCCACTGCGGACTTCTGCACCAAAAAGGGCAAACAATATCACAAAACTTTAAAATAATTATCACAAAACTTTAAAAATAATAATACAGTACACATTAGCGATCTTAAGAATTAAAGTGTTTGTTTTCTACTTTGTTTCAAACCGAAATTCATTAGTGAACATTACTTCGGCGTGTACGTTTTTAGATCAACTAAATCTAGGTATCGGCAAAACGAATATGGTTTAATCATGATAACAATATAACCTGAAATATATATTGCGCTTGGCGTAGAAAATCGTTGCCAGACAACAGCGGAAAAAAGTTTTATACACAACCGCATCATCAACCCAGCCTGTAATTACCATTCACACGTTGTTTATCAGACAAACCGACGTTCACCAGCGGAAAGTACGTAGAAGCCTAAAGTAAAAACACCCTTTCTCAAACAATGTAATTCGTTGCATTGTTAACTACGTTTGTTTGGTGATTGATTCAGATGCCGTAATAAAAATAAACTCGCATTAAATGTGGGAAAATTTTGATAATTATTAAACCTGATGCAGCTCTAATGTGTTTTTCAATTTAAGCGAGCTCAGTAATAATGCGAGCAATCATTTATCTTCCATTATCATTTTCATTATACAAACACAATTAATCTGTTATTGCCAGACGTAACGATGATATCTAAATGCTCGTCCGGTAAATTAACAGCGAAAATACCCTCGATTCGACCTCCTGTGAAGGTGACGTATCAAAAGTGGGAAATTTTGATAATTATCAAACCTGATGCAGCTGTAATGTGTTTTTAAACTCAAGCGAGCTCAGTAATACCGCGAGCAATCAAGTCATTTATCTCACATTATCATCGTCATTATATAATTATAACTAATCTGTTGTTGGCAGACAATGATACCTAAATTTTCGTCCGGCAAATTACCATTAAAAATACCTAAGGTATCAAGACGTTGAAATTTCAAAAACATATTTGCCGGAAACGCATCATTAAGATATCATGATAAACATATTTTGTAAAAGGTACTGAGCAATATAGCTGCGTGCACTTTTTGAATCATGGGTTAAGCTTGGCAGCAAAAAATTGTGTCTTCCAATTAAAACTTCAAAACAAAATTAAAATGTTCATCACTTGTATTCTTACAAGCAAAAAACATCTTACAATAAAACTTCTTGACGCTTTAGTCGATTTTGAGAGCACACATAGTTGATTTTTACTCACACATCCATTGACTGAATTTGTTGCAAGCGAAACGCCAAACAAGAGTTGCTAGCTAGCGCCATCACGCGTTAAAAAATTCAAAATTAATTGCCACTGGTAACTTTTTTTCACGCACGATGTTTATCAGGCAAACCGATTTACCAGCGGACATTACGCAGTTGCCTAAAGTAGAAAGATCTTTCTAAAGTAAAAGAAATCATTTCTGTTGGCAGGCCGCAGGTTTTACAACATCGGTCTACGGTATCTATATCCTTTCCCAACCAATGCAACTCGTTGCGTTTTTATTTACAATCAGTCTTTAAATACTGTACAGCGTTGGCAAACGGATTCTAAACACATAATACAGTTTACCTTAAAGCATGCAATTTACACATTTTAAGCGACGCACACTACACCTGACACAGAAGCTCAACTCTAAACTTACCAAAGCTTGGCAAAGAGAAAGAAAACTTATGGCGTTGTTACGTCATAGGGAGCTGGCATTGTGGTGCAATCCGATATTATACGATGTGACGTAATACCACGGTTGAGTGATTTTACCTTTTTCACGATGTTACAGAGAGCACATGATTTTGACGTTTGTGTTCTAACGAGGTCCTCGACGTAGAACGCCATATGCCAATCCCTGCACGAAACAACCAGCAAATTTGCATTACTGGCTACAGCCATTACGCGGTTGAAAAAACAAACTGTTGGTTAAATGACCGAAATAGTTTTATGTGTATTGGGACCACATGAAAACCAGAATAAAATGTCTGGCTATTGTAAAATGTTAAAATGTGAAATAAAATATTACCAAAATCATAATTAGGCGCTATCCGTCAAAATGCGTATTACACCAAACCACACTCAAGTTACAACGGGAAATTGCTGGAAACTGAAGTGGTCACAGCCCTAAATATTTATGAAACGAACACAAGACAAGGTGAAATACAAAGATCACGCCCTTTGAATCAGGGGGAAACCGACGCTTCCTGTTCATCAAATGCAATAGGCTGCACCTACATATTTCACAACTACGTGACGCACATGAACCTTCACACAACCGGTGGCAATATATTTAGCCTTGCTGACCTTTAGTTACACAGACTAACCATTTTGTCTGTAACTGAGTTAAATGTTGTCAGGGCTTTGTGTGAGACGCCGACAAGTCTTTAAACGGCTTCTAAATACAACCTTGGTATCTTGCCCCCTCCAGAAATTCCAAAAAATGTAGTTTATTAATTATGTGTGTTCCATCTTAAAATCTCATCAATAAAAAGCATGTATACAATAAGGTTAGGAATTTCTTAGCCTAAGTTCGTTTTCAATTTTATTGTCGCGTTAAACTAGAACCAAAACTGATATTTATTCCGTCAAACCCGTCAGTAATAGTCGTCCAGTCGTATTGTGAGAGGTACATATGGGTTCAGTATATACCAGAACAAATTCATCACGCTATTGCAACCGAAATTAGTCTGGTGACATCGAATTAGGACCAGGGTTTTATGTAAGGCGAGGCTGCCGCGCCTGCCCGCGTGGAAGTTCGATCATTTCCTAACAGTGCTACGGTGTGCCGTGTTTCTACATTGAGGAAGCTGACGAAGCCGAATGCCTTGTTCTCTGATAATGAACTTTGTAGCAGTATCAAGAGAGAATTGTACAATGATGATTGAAACTGTAACAAGTAATGTGCATGAATTATTATTGTGTTATTAGTCATTCAGCGTTGAATATAAGTGAGAAAGTAAGACGGTAAAATGAAATTAGAACCATTTCATTGGGAATTATAAAGTAAAGTAATTGTCAGGTCGTTTTGAAATCCTAAATCAAAACTAGACTCTCGTGTTGATTCGATAACCTGAGAGGGATGGTGCCTGTGTCGCTGTAATGGCAATGACTACAGGGTTAACACCGGAACTGAAGGTTGAAGTGTGGGCAGTAGGCAACTTTTCTGATTTGGACGGATAGGTGGAAGGTGAATCCTCGCTGCATGTGGTAAAACTCGAAAAAAGGTTTGGTACCGTTACAGTAGACCAGGGTGGATCAGCCCCTACTGAGTACGGCGGTGACAGACTGGTCGGGGTAGGGCAATGCCTGTTGATCCGACACGGGGCCTGCGCCCATGTGGTCAGTTGAAACCTGGAACTGATACCGAACCATAGAGTGGCACTGAACTAACTCAATTCTGTACCCTCGCGTATTATACGGGCGCGTGGGTATGGATGCGGGGAAGAACAGTGAACGACTCGTCAGGAAAAGACCCACTAGAAAAATATGAAAACCAATATCATTAGGATGGGTTTACGAGAGTAATAGCTGACAAGGGAATTCGAAAAGGCACTTGTTGATACATACGAATGTGTATGTCTATTAGTTTTGGAAGCACCTTTCAGCTTCAAGATAAATTACCTGTACAAATTGTAGAGGTTATGATTCCCGCTACCAGCTGAGCGAGCCAGGGGGCAGGCCTGGTACGGACGCTAGCTGTAGTTGGGAGGGTCGCGTAACTCAATGAGAAATTACAATAAAACTGAATAAATACAAACAAAAGTAAATAACCATAAAGGGATTGGGTCACCAGTGAAAGGACGGAAGACTGACTGATGTAATAAGCAGTGATACCGAGTCACCGAAACTAGCGCCAGGTGAACTCGAAGAACCCAAAATATATCGAGTTGAAGATGAAATCGTATTTTATGCTTATTGCAGTGAGGGACAACCTATATAATCGCATTAAGTATCACATGTGTAAAAATTTGCTTTAGTTCCCTAAGAGATACCGTCAATTACCAGTGCAGTTGTACCTGGCGCCCGTCAAGGGGAGTTGTTATTTTAATAAGTTTATGTATTCCGCTGCATAATTCCGAAACGATATCGTGTATAACATTTAACGAGTTGTTTTTTATTCTGTTTAAATAGGAAAAACAAAGCTTAGTTATTTGTATCACTCAACTTTGATCAACGAATTACATGGTTTCTCACTAATTGTTGCAACTTTATTCCACCCGGACCACTGTCATACTCGGGTTACAAATCCTGTACGTAAATACCAGGTCTTTTGCAAGAAACAGGGAACTTTATGCAACTGTTGAGATTTCTTTAAATTGAATTGCATCACTTGTCGGAGGTAAGTTGGGGTCGTAACGTTTATGGCTTGGTGTGGGTGTTTTCATACAAGTCTGTAATTCCTGATAACTTTGTGACTAACTTGTTTTCGAATGTCTTTCTTTGAGAGCAATTAACTTAACCGTAATAATACTAGTCTCAAACAGTATTTTTGCATTGTAGGTTTTTTTTGGCGGACAACTAATCTCGCTGATTTTATTTTTGTTTGATTTGTATTGATCACGGTATTTGAAATTCGTATGCCCCTAATCAAAAACAATTACACGCATGTAGGGACTTATATTCTTTCACTTGCAGAAAAAAGTCTGTTATAAAATAACAAGGAAATTAGGGGCCTAATGCAATGCTGGTATTAAATATATATCCAACGTTAAAAAAAAGGTATAATTCCCTTTAAGAGGTAGTTGTGTATGGGCAGTTACAAAATGGAGAAAGCCACTTCTTTACTTCTATTAGTGGTTTGTAGTATCTGATCATACAACTAATAGAAGTAAGAAGTGGCTTTCTCCATTTTGTAACATTTTGTAACTTGTAGTATCTGATCATACATTTTTCTTTGAGCCATGTAAACCTTTTTGTCTTCGAAAGTACGATTTTCACCAGGAACTGTAAAAACCAAAGTCATTGCTTCACGTGTTTTGATGCTACAACAGACTTTGTGACTTGAATTTTCGCAGACATGACATCCAAGACACGAGGTTATTTATAGCAACTACTGTATTAGTTAAATTCAGTTTTCTAATATTTCGTCTTTATGTAAATATTTGTTGTTTCAGCTTTAAATCAAAATTACCATAAACACGTTAACTACGTTTACAGCTGTTCAGATCACAAGGATGACTGATAACAACGTTGAGATTGACCACAAAGCGATTGAAGAATTGTTCGGAAATGAGAAAGTAAAAAATGCCCAAATCTGTATTTATTCCATCGCCGGAGCGTTAAGAAAAGGAAAGTCGCTGTTTATGTCACTGATGTTGCGTTATCTAAAATACAAAGCCAACAACATGGTTCGTAGACAATGGTTTTACTCAACCTTTCGGATAAAGGAATGATTAACTGTTGATATTATTGTTTCAACTTATTACTTGTAAACATCTAGTGAACAGAAAAAAAAACAATATTGTTAGGAAAACAAATGGAGAAACAACAAAGACGCAACACTTAACCAAGGGTTTGAATGGCGAGGAGGGCCGGAAGGACATACACAAGGAATTGTTATATGGAGCCAGCCCTATTGGTTAAACACAAAAGAAGGTGGAAAGGTAAGCAACAGTTGATTAAGTTTGAATTAAATCGATTCAGCAAGGCGAGGACTACAGAAATCTAACTGGCGGTGGGATTCGAACCCACGACAAAAACATATCCAGGCCTGGCACTTTACCAAGTAATTTTCTCCATTAGGCGGTGCGCCTGCCGAAAGTCGAATCACAGACACTGCCACCTTCTGCATTCTGCATATGTCAACGTCTAGTAGAGGATCGTCAGTTCGACCTTGGTATTCACCCAATCAGAAATTTATCTCCGGGCCGTGTCTAAATACGTATGGCGTACCGGACCATTCACGTCAGGCCCGAACATGCCCGCCGTGCCTCAACCTTATTAGTACGCACGGGAGAGGGTTGACATTGAAACACCCCCGTACATGGGGCGTACGTCAGGATTATGTTTGGCCCATCTACGTACCGCACGTACGGCCAAAGAATATATCCTTGTCTGGCACATGTCTGGCAGATCCATGTTTTTTGCATCGTTGCACCCTAT
>QXVZ01007817.1:14638-40570 GCA_008931825.1 Phallusia fumigata
CATCTACGTACCGCACGTACGGCCAAAGAATATATCCTTGTCTGGCACATGTCCGGCAGATCCATGTTTTTTGCATCGTTGCGCCCTGTTTAAACTAGCATGGTCCGAACCCCTGCCATGTCAGTCTTTTCTTTGGGCTTACCGCACGTGTACCGGCCCTGAAGTTTCCACTCACTCAGTGATAGTTTTTCGAATTTTATTAGTTTTGATGCGAACGAAAAAAAACACACAATAAATAAATAAACGAAATATACGCTTACTGGACGTTCGACACATAGTGATCCGTTGAACTATCTCCGACTGTTTCAGTAGTGCATGACTTGGATGCGTCATATTGCGAGCGTCGCGCGTTTTTCGTGAAATAATGTTTTTCCGTTGATAAATGTCCATTGTACAAGGCGTTTAGGACTTCGCATCGCTAAACTGAGTTGATCGTGTGTAGCGTGAAAAGCGAAGACACCTGAGGACACAACAAAAACTTAAGTATTTTTTCAGACTGTTCCACAGTTAAAATACTTTCACAGGTACAGCTTTCACCACCCATAACTGTATGTTACAAAATTAAATCCCCTGTAACGAAAATGTATGTGCGTTTCTTACCTAAAAGTAAAGCAAATAGCGCATGCTTTCAGAGGCATGTTTTCTTTCCTCGTCTCGCTGGTCCTTCACCACTGCTGTAAAGTTCTTCGAAGACCATTGATTTCCATTTTAACGACTTTGACCATCCAGTTTTATTCTAAAACACAGAGGGTCACAATTAGCAAATAAAACTATAACTTTAAACAAATGAAGGTACAAATTAATTATTAAACGTCTACATTATACTGCCAGTAAATAGGCTTACAAAAGTTAAACAACAGGTGCTTACCGGTTTAGAAATGCACAAGTCCATGTCCAGCACCGGGGAATACTTAGATGCATAGCAGTAACAGTAGCCTAATACTTATACCAATTTGCGTACTTCAAAAACAAACATAATCGATTAAACGAAGTTTACATGCTGCTTCTCGAACTTTCGCTATCGAACGCAAGGCAGTCATGCAGCCAAGTCAAACCACGCACTGCCCGATTTCTTTTTTCACCGTCTTTTAGCCAATAACAGCGTGGAACTTGAGCGCGCCTTTGTTTAAAAGTTAGACAACGGCGCGAAAAGGGAGAGCAAAACTTCGGGGGCATGATTGATCGACGTGTCAAAATACCGCGATAGTCGGCATCGGCTCCCAACGGGGTACGTCCATTACGCTCGAAGCTTAACTCCCTCAGTAGAAAATAGTCTAGTAACTAAAAACAATTAGGGCCAACTAATCATGCAATTTCTCCAAAATGCCAGCTTAAACCCACGAAAATTTTAATTGTTGGTTGTGGAAGTACATGTTTTGTGCCAAAGTGACGTAATACACGGTAGTACTACATTAACAAATGTAGTTTGTTAAACGACTCTTGCAGGCCTGGATTGATTCATATACAAGTGTGCCGTTATCGTTGGTCTGCATGAAAGCTTCATGCATATCCTAGTGCCAGAAGTATGTGCAAGCATACAGTTCAAAGTTGAATAGTTTTGCTTACATTTTTTCCCAGTACCCTAATTGTTGCACTGTTGTTTTCAAAATAAAGCGTTTTGTGACTTTTGATTTTTACATGAAAAGATTGCAGTCTTTCTCATGGATACCCAGGGTTTATTTGACAAAGAAAGTTCGGAGGGGGTCGATATATCACTTTTCACTTTGAGCACCTACTTTAGCTCGCATCAGATTTACAACTTGGATAAAGTCATCAATACCAACGATCTTGAAAAATTAAAGGTGACAATATGAGAAACCGAAATAGAAATTTCACCAATACTTTAATTTGTAGAGTATAACATTAAATGAAAAATTTTCTCTATCGCAACATCGCAGACTTTCTCTACGTTTTACGAATTTCTTCTATCCGAAGAAGGATCAAAATCGTATCAGGTAGATAGCTGTACGAAGTTGATGATCTTTTGTTTAAATTAACTATTGATTCTGTTCAGTCGCTTTTGCTACTTGTGCGGGATTGGCAAACTATGTCTTATGAATTTGGCCACGAAGGAGGAAGAAAATACCTGGACAAATTAAGTGATGAAATGTCTGGGGAAAACGAGAAGTTGTACAAAAGTATCAAAAAATCCTTTATAAAAGTAGATTGTGCAGTAATTCCCCATCCAGGAAAAAGGCTTACCAACCGCAAACTTGACGCTCCCACACCAACAATTCAAGGTAAGAGACAAAAACAACCAAAGGCTGTCCCCAAACCTCTGTTTAAATTGGAAAAACTTGAAAAAATCTTGGTGTGTTGCTTTGCTTTATGTTCACTAAATCCCTAATACAATTAATATGTTAGAAAAAAATTTTAACACTATAAAACTTGTCAATTTTTGTAGATATCGATGAGGACTTTTTAGAAGCTTGTGACAGCATTTTTCAAGAAATTTTTAGAGAGCCGATAGTCAAGAGAATAAAAGAAAAACCTCAAACTGGAGAGGATATCGCAAACGTGGCCTGCACAATCTCTAAACTCATCAAAGACAATAAATTGGGAGCTAAAGAGATGTATCAGGTAAAAAATGAGCAAAGACGCTACGTAAAACAAGTATTACAACTAAATTGTTACATGCAGGCCAGCGTACAGTCATACATGATTCGGGCAACGACTGAGTGCGAGAAAAAATATTTCCAGTTGATTGAAGTGAGTGACGCAAAAGCTTTGTAATTGTGTGTCACAAGTTAAATGCTAATGTCTGGTAATTCTCAGGAAACAGTGCAAGAGAAGTACAGAACTGCTGAGGAGTTATTACAAATGCATCAAACAGCCGTTGAAAAAGCGATGATGATTTTTATAGAGAATGGAAGAATTGGAGATTTAAATGATTTTGAAAAACGAAAGACCACTGTTAAAAATTCTCTAAATGACCGCCTTTTTATGTTCCAGAGCTACAACGAATATTTAAAAGTTAGTAATATCACCCACATTGACTTGTTGCTTAACCTGATGGTTAAATCCTTAACTGCGTAATTACAAAGGTGCACCATTAGTATGACACATCAGTGTCCCCGTCGCTGTAATGACGGTTGCCCAGTTTTGACTCCCTGCGTCAACCTCGTACAATACTTCAAAAACATCAACTCTCCTTTTAAGATTCTTTTGTTGAAGCGATAGTGCAGGGCTCCCCAACTTTACCGTTCGTGTCTGTGTCACGCCTATGCAGCTTGTTCTCTACCACAAACAGTTTATTTTCCTGCGACACCTTAGCATTGAATAACCCTAAGCGCACAGCCCAAGGACTAAAGGCCGATTCACACCAGATGCGTCTACCGGTTTGCGGTACGGTTTTTTGATCTCGCGACAAGCAGCGGGGCACTTACACAAGCCGGGACCAAAGTCTATCTATCAAACATAAAATCCATCAGACACGGTCAAAGTGTTTTATGTTTGATAGATAGACTTTGGTCCCGGCTTGTGTAAGTGCCCCGCTGCTTGCCGCGAGATCAAAAAACCGTACCGCAAACCGGTAGACGCATCTGGTGTGAATCGGCCTTTAGTCCTTGGGCTGTGCGCTTAGGGTTATTCAATGCTAAGGTGTCGCAGGAAAATAAACTGTTTGTGGTAGAGAACAAGCTGCATAGGCGTGACNGAAATTTTATTTTGTCTGTTGTAACGTATTTTGTTGCACTGTGGGAACCTATTCTGTGAACGAACCGGTGAACAGATTATGATGTGGATGTGTTTAACTGCATTAAGGCCGATTCACACGAGATGCGTCTACCGGTTTGCGGTACGGTTTTTTGATCTCGCGGCAAGCAGCGGGGCACTTACACAAGCCGGGACCAAAGTCTATCTATCAAACATAAAATCCATCAGACACGGTCAAAGTGTTTTATGTTTGATAGATAGACTTTGGTCCCGGCTTGTGTAAGTGCCCCGCTGCTTGCCGCCCGATCAAAAAACCGTACCGCAAACCGGTAGACGCATCTCGTGTGAATCGGCCTTAATGCAGTTAAACACATCCACATCATAATCTGTTCACCGGTTCGTTCACAGAATAGGTTCCCACAGTGCAACAAAATACGTTACAACAGACAAAATAAAATTTCTTCCGACAATCCCAAATCATCACAAAGTGTAAAGGTTTTTTACAGTCTTTAAAACCAACTTTTCGCCTAATAAAGAGGAGCGAGGCCCACAGTGTTTGTTACAGTTTTTATGCAAAACTTGTGCCCAACTTGTTTTCCCACTGCCAATTGCGAATTTTTCTTCTAACCAAAGAGTAATGTGTTAGTTTGAGTTTATTGTGCTTGGTGAAAGAAAACAAAGCGACATAAAAGCATGGATGCGCAAGGTTAGGATGTTATAAAGGGCACATAAGGGAGATCAAGGTTAAAGGCTACACCGTAGCTGTCACAGAAGGCAGTAAGTTTGGCGAATTGTTAGAAACACAAGATGATGGGAACGATTGCGTAATACAGACCCTCTTAGTCAAGTAGTACTGGTTTGTAAATATACCAGCGAAAGTTAACAAAATAACTACGTAAACCTTTTAATCGCAATTTTTTTACAGGGAAATGAACAAATCAAAGTATTGGAGGCACAAAGCATGGCAATCAACGAAGTTAAGAACTCCTTGGCAGCATCGGTAAGACTTAGCAAGCAATAAAGTTACTTTAACTTTGTGAGCTGCAGACAGTGCACGCAGTTTCGACCTGTAAGGTCTCATCAGTGCAGCTGGTGACAGGACATTAGCCGTTTAGGCTACCTCGCCAAATTACGGCACTCCAGTTTGTTGAGAGTAACAGACTGCACTGTCTGTAGCTTACAAATCAATAATGGCTCTTTGCTATTACTCTAACTATATTTGAAAAACAGCAAAACATTTTGGAAAGAAAAAAAGATGAGCCTTTGCAAAAGGCACTTGATGTATTCGATAAGAAAGTTACATCGATAGTGGACCAGTCGTTTGTGACACAGTCAAGAACGCGTCTTCAGGAAATGCTGAACGCCATAAAATACAACTGGGAACTTAGTCAAGGTTTCCAGGAGGTAAGAACATGGACAAGCTGTGAGCTTAACCAAATTATTAATGCGCTGTGTTCCGTTAGTGAACAAATCGGTATTTTGACGCAATAGGTGCATTATTTTGCTTACTTTCCGGGTTTGTCTTGTCGATTGTTAAGCGGTCATTGCAGAGGGCAGTAATTGTGAATCTGTTTCTGGTTAAGTTGATAAACATGCTTAAATACAAAATCTTTTTACTACCATACAAAGGAAATCGAAAGGATCAAAGTGCGGCAGATTCAAACAGCAGTGACGTGGAAGTGTTGTCAAGAAATAAATCAGGTTTAAAATGTCCTTACAAATGTACAAATTTTTTAAGTTAATTAAGGCTATTCGTGGATAGCAGTTTTTTATTTATCCACAAAAAAATTTTTTTAAACGACGCCACAAAAGGAGCCAATTATTAAATCGGGTTTTAAACAGATTTAGCTTCTTTTTTAGCTTCTGGAGGGGAGAAGAATAAATGATGATCAGAAGAAAAAAATTGTAAAAGATATGAAAACCCAGTTCGAAACTGGAGTTAGTAAAATCGCATCAGCTAGGCAAATTAAGGAGGATCTTACTAGATCTTTCGAAGACGCACTGGACTGTCAAATATCCTGTTGGGAGAAGGTCTACAAATTTCATGAAGAGATATTTCTTCGAGAAGTCTCAGGACAGGAACATGTTTTTCAAAGTTTAGCCAAATGGTTTGGTGGATTGTTTACTGCACTGATTGCCAGATGGTCCAAGTTTAAAACATTATTCCCTTTTTCTGGTAGATAAAGGGCCTTTGAGAGTCTGTTTCACACTTTATCGACATGGTTATTACAACGACTTTCATGCATAAAACAAAGGATTTATTGTGTGTAACTTAAGTTTGTATATTCAGTGCATTTTTTCTCGCCATGTAAGTCCACTTTCAAATTTCCAAACTATAAAACCTTTGTCAAAACTGCACTTTTCAATGTTTTTTTAAGCGTTCTTTTGTAAATTAAATGTTTAAAATCGTAAATTTTGTAGGTTTGATTTATTATGTTTAACAACAAACAAAATTCGTTTCTTTTTTTGCACTCTTTGCAAAAGTACTTTGTAATAATTTAAAATGTACAGCTGTGTTTTAGCAGGTGGTGTTTGGTTATTGTCATAAAATTAACTTGTGTGCCCTGCTGTTGTTGCCTGGAGAACTGGGAAAATGGCCGACAACGTGGAAGAATGTGGTAAGCTTGAATCAACAGTTATGGCAATAAATTTTACTCAATGTTACTTGCATTATCTTTTTATGAATAATGTTAGCTATAAAATAAAAATATGTTAAAAATCTTCAATGATTTCAGTACCAAAATTTTTTTGCAGCTGTGCAAATAACGCGAGTGAACGAAAACAAATCGCTTGTGATCGATCTCGATGCAATTGAACGAATATTCGGGTCCGACGAAGTAAATAATTCACCCATCTGCATCTATTCCATCGCCGGTGCTCTTAGAATGGGGAAGTCCCTGTTTATGTCGCTCATGTTTCGTTATCTGAAACACAAGTCGGAGGATAAGGTTTGTTACAGCTAATTTACCTCGCATAGTACCTGGATAATGCATTTTTGTCCATAGAAGGAAGAACTGTTACTCATTGAGTACGTTTGGTGTTAACTAAAGCTTGCAAGCAATTTTAGTAATGTAAAAAACGTTTTGCAGCCTTTAAGAAATTGCGTTTGTGACTTATAATCTAAAAATGCGTGGCTCCATGTAGGGTGGCACTATGGAATTTGAAAATTGCGACAAAAAATCCTTTGCAGCTCCTGGTTACAGTAAGTTACCATTAGTTTCGAAAACCATCAAAGTTTTTTAGGCCGATGTGTGGAGAAAAGACGGAACATCAGAACTTAACAGCGGTTTTCAGTGGAAACAAGGACCAACAGGACACACCAGAGGAATTGTGGTTTGGAGCAAACCATACTGGCTGAATACAAAGAACCATGGAAACGTAAGTTTTTATAAACGGTAAATTCAACAACAGTTGCAACCGCGAACTTTTGCAGGTGGCTGTGTTTCTCATGGACACTCAAGGCTTGTTTGACCAAGAAAGTTCGCAACTTATAGACTTGCAACTCTTTACTCTGAGCACTTACCTTAGCTCGCATCAAATCTACAACTTGGCAAAAGTCATTAATTCCAACGATCTCGCAAAGTTGAAGGCGAGTTTAAAAATATTTACTGTTATTTAGTAATGGTTCTCAAACTAATTATTTACTTTGCAGTCATTCTCTGAGTTTTACGCGCAAATTAGTGGCGAGATGAAATTGGATTCTGATAAGGTGAAAAAAAACAGTATAGAAGCACTCAGTCATTTATAACTGATTTAATTAAATGTTTTGTTGAAAGCTATAAGCATGCGTAAAAATGATCTGTTTTGTGATTATAGGATACTAAGTGTCTATCTTAAGTCTAAAGAAGTGGTTCTTAACATGTTTTCTTGTCGGCACCCCTCTGATATCTCCAACCAGTTTTCGTATCCCCTTTTGTAATTTCCGGAAAAGAATTATTGTTCACATGTTTAAATGACAAACAATCTTTGTTTGGATGTTTTAGATACAATATAGTATATATCTAATTGGCCCAATGATTCACTATCCTCGTACCCCCTAGAAAAAGATCGTACCACTTAGGGGCACGGGAATCCCTGGTTAAGAACCACTGGTTTAAAATAATAGGTGTAACCTCTTATAAGTGTAGTCCATAATATGGGTTTGTGTTTGATGGTTGTTGGTGTTTTTTTAGTCGTTACTGTTCCTTGTTCGAGATTGGCAAGACATGTCATACGATTTTGACCACAAGGGAGGCCAGAAATATATGGAAGAGTTGTTTGATAATAACTTAACATCAATAGAAAGCAGAGCTCTTTGTAATGACATACAGCTTTCATTTGCAAAAATCACTTGTGCTCTCATGCCTCATCCCGGAAAAGGGCTTACACAGCGCAAGATGAATGCCCCAACAGCAAAAATTGGTGGTAAGTAAATACGTGAGGGCCGTAATGTCCAGGATCATTAATTATTGTGGTCTTAGACATCGACAAGGACTTTCTGGAAGGTTGTGACAAAATTTTTGAAGAAATCTTCAGAGAGCCGGTAATTAAAATACTGAAAAACAAACCACTGCAAGGGGAGGACATTGCAAATTTGGCAAACACAATTTCAAACCTTATTCAATTACAAGACTTTGGTGTCGATGTTATGTACCAGGTAAAATTGTTTCAATTAAGCAAAATATCAAAGAAAACATATTTAAACGTTTTAGGCCTACGCCAGTGTTTTCCTGCAACGGATGACACTGCGCTGTGAGGATAAATTTATGCAGTCAATCAAGGTAAGGGGAATATATTGTTGATGGCTTACCTTGTACCAAAATATGTTTTGCTTACATAGAAAGATATGAAGCATTACAGACCAAAAGAAGATTTGAAGGTCGTTCACGACACAGCTGTTAAAAACGTGATGGCAATCTTTGACAATGAGAAAAAGATTGGTGACCCCAGAGAAATCCAAAAACATCGTGACAAACTTATTAACATGTTCTACGACTCCTATTTCATGTTCAATTGCTACAACGATTACTTACAAGTATATAATTCTTTATTGCATACAAGTTTCTTTGGCATGAAGCTTTTTTTTCCTTTTTTTCCTTTCCTGGAGGTCGTTATGTACGAGCAAACGTCATTTTTTTACGTACTGAGACATTTTTGTGCAGAAAAAAACATTGTATTTCTACAGGCTGGTGTTAAGCAAGCATGCCAAAAAATCTTGGATAAACGGATGGAAAATTTTCGCCGCCAGGCAACGGTAGGGTAATAATTTTTTTTGCGCGCAGTGTATATGCGTACCATGTGCATGTTTAAATATTATGACCGGTTTCAACTCCTAATAAATTAAGAACAATCACGGTGCTGCTTTAAATCATGTAGACCTGTAAGTGACTTTCTGGCAAACCATAAACTATTGAAAAGTAGCAAACTTTCCCTGTTTTTAGTCGCACACTTTGTCAACCAGTTCATTTCTTTGCAAAAGATCGTTTAACAAGCTACTTAAAAGTAGGTTATAAATTTAACCTAATCCGACATGGACGCAGCAGCAGTCGATAACGTGGTATAAGTAAGGTTTTAGCGATTCAAAAAAAATCGCGATAGCGATTCAAAAACAGATTATGCGTTAATTTTAGGACATTCTTGCTTTGCCGACTGACGACGTTCGATGCCGAGATATACTTTGGGATAAAAAACAGGAAGCCCTGAAAAACTTTATATCAAGTTCACAACAAGACCACCTCGATAAAGATATTAGGAGTGAGTACAGAAAATTGTTGGAGGAAGCGATCAACGTTGAATGTGAGATGTACGAAATTCAGAACCAAGTGAAAAGGGTAACTTGCAATTGACACACTTTGTGTACTAAGTTAACCTTCAGAAGCACTGGTTGCTGAGAATACAAAGTTTACCAATCATTAAATTAGTGTTATTTCTTTCTTTTGTTACTATATGTTTTGCTGTCGCAGATAAAACTTGATATTTCTGTTCGCAAACGAATGCTCGAAGCTTTGAACATTTTTGTAGCCCGGGCAGAAAAGGTAAAGTAAATACGAAGCTTGTATAAGTGAACTAGTTATGGGCCAACCAAATTTATCAGTTACTTGTTTTCAGGGGAAAGTTGTCAACCAAGAGGAAATCAAGGTTGCCGCTCAATCTGCGAGAAACAAATTCCTAGCAAAAAAAGATATCGATGAGGTTTCAATCGCGCCTATGGTGGAAAAGCACAAGGACAAATTTGAACGCTATCTGGATGAGATCAAGGAAGCATACATGGAGCAAATATCCATCAGACAGGTAGTTTCTTTACAAATGTGCCACTAAAATTTAGTTCATAAAAATTCAGGTAAAATTGTCAAAACAAACGGGTAAAAAATTCCGACTCCATAATGCCATTAACACAATATCTTCTATTTATTTTCCGATGTTATAATAACTTTCAAAATGTCGTTGTTCCAAAGATTCCCTAACCGCAAATTGTTGTAGACAATGGAATCAGTGGAAGCCTCGCCAGTAACATTTGATGAAGTGAGGAAGACCATCAAAACGGAAATAACCAAAGTAAACGTTTTCCACGGTTTATTTTTTCAAATACTTTTCCAATACTAGTAAAACAAAATTTAATAGTTATTCAAACAATATAAAACGTACTTAAAACAATTTCTATTTTTGTTTTATTTTATCTAGGAAAACACAAACAGTCACGACACTTCACAAAAGCTAGATATGAGGGTTATGAAAACTATCCCAAAAACCCAACAAACACATTTCAGCACTACAGTTATCCAAATGTGCGACAACGAATTGAAACTAGACCGTTTGCAGCAAAGATTGGCCATGGTAACATACAGTGGTTAATTACACAAAAGAATTGCATGTTCATGATTTCTTTTGTTTGAAGGCAAATGAACACATCGTTGTGTTGGAAGCATTAGATGCAGCTATCAATGAAATCAGCGATGTTGAAATCCAAAAGCGCAAACACGGTTTTACCATATTCGGGGTATGCGATTGTTTTCTGAAGAAAAAAAAAACGTTTTAAGTTTACATAGGAAGCCACGCGTAACCTATCTGTATTTTGACAAGTTTTTAACTGTTTTGTACCGTGTTTTCCTAACGGGATATGAGTCAGCCGCCAAAATTTCAAATAATGGAGAAGTTTTTGTATGTAGCATTTAAAAAATTTTTAGTGGGAGATTCCGCTTTGGCAAACTCAAAGCTTGTGGAAATATAAAGAAAGTGGGGAAATACAGAATGCAAGAGCTTTGTTTGAGACAAAGGTACAACCTATTATGGACAAGTCTTTCGCTGTAAAAACAAGGGAATCCTTGGAAAAAATGTTCAACAAATTTGATCACATTTGGGAAAAAAGACGGAAAATGGTAAGAAAAAATCGCATTTTAAAATTTTACACAAAACCTTTAGCCTTGGTTTTTGATTTTTAAGTCTTTTTATTATGACTATTATTTCCAAAAAAATTTGGCTCTTAGCAATTTACCTAAATCTTTATTTTTTAACGAGTTGCCAATCTATCTTTTAGACTTTATAAATATAAATGTTACCTTATCAAATAAAAAACATTTTTTCGAGTTTTAAGTTATTATTTAGAACACCGCGTTTTTTCTTCTTTTAGACCATAAAAGTTTCAGACGATGTTATGAAACAAATTCAAACAGCGGTCCTTTGGGATTTTTGTCAGGAAACAAGCCAAGTTAGTAACGTATTAAGAAAGTTGTTAATGCCGGGTCTTTAAAGAGAATAGATAAACCAGCGTTTTTTACCCTTGTAGTATTTGTAGTTGGGAGAATTCAGTGATGATTGTACATATTTTTTCAAAAATTAGGTGGGTATAAACGTTAAATTCAAAGACTTGCCTTTGGAAACATACTGTCCCGACATGAATTTATCAGAGACTCAAAGACTTTGTTTGAGTTGCTGTTACGAGTCGTGATACTAAAAAGTTAACCACTCGGGTAAACACAGAACATTTCACTGGGGTCAATGTTAATTAAGGGCGTCACGAACTTGCAAAGCAAACAATATAGTGAGCGCACATGCTAACTAAGAAGATATTGTCTATAAATGAAGTGTAAATTTACTGAAACGTAACTAGGGATCAGTTGTGCCCGAGTAGGTATTTTACTGTTTGAGGTAACGTTTTCTCCTCATGTACAATCTACAAAAATCTGTTAATTAAGACAATGTTTTTAATGATGTAAAAAATCATTAAAAGTCACGTTAATCGACCATACAGTTAGGGGGGAAAGCCCACTTGACCGCAAGGACCTGTTGCGACCAATCGACTCTGAATCTTTATATTTGTCTATTATTCAGCTCAAAGGTTTTGTAGACTTCTTTAAATGCGACTTTAAGATTGGCCAGTATTTCTAAACCTTCAAATCAATTTATTTCTCACGATCCAGTTTGACCAAATCAACTCGAGTTTTAATTGCTTCACAGACATTACGTGGTAAAGGAACGAAACAACAGTTTCTGAACAGAATTGAAAAAGAAGCAATTTCCCTCTTTAAATCAAAAGTTCAACACATTGCGGGGACCAACCCAAAAATTAAAGATTGGACAACAACATTCGAACTCTCACTTCAGTCTCAGATGACAAACTGGATGAAAGTCAACCAGTTCCACACAAATGCTTTCTCAAGACAGACGACCAACTGGGACGAATTTTTGCGAAAGTCCATCAAGGTTTTAAAATTCCCCTTCACCGAATGGAAGGTGAAATAAGACAATTCTATCCAGACCAAAGGCACTGAAGTTTAATTCCATATTTGCTTGACCCTATACTTGTCTGCTTATTCGCAGGTTGAATAAAATCACCTGTTTTGGCTGCATATAGTCATCTGTACATAATCGTACGTCGCTTGAGGACAAAAGCGTTGTTTTTAAAAATGTGACTACTGCAGTAAACACCTCGTCGCCTCACTACCTATTATTCTGTAATGAATTGCATTTATTGTAACCAGTGTGGCTGCAGAGTATGTTAATCTTGTAAAGCATCAATAACAAAAGATAGGTTTGTTTTGTTTCGGAGTTGCAATGGTTATTTTGACAAGACAGAATTGTATTTGCAGCAGTGTTTTTGGACAACAGAAATAAAATGTCTTTTTCTAAAATTTTATTGTAGATTTCGTGCACTTTCGTTATCAGCAGTGTAATTACTTTCAAACCAAAATAGAAACTGCAAATGCCCCTGTTTCAAATATATGAACCAGTTATCGCACACCACAAACGTAATTGTTGCACAAAGATGGTTTTTAACGCATAGTTTCTCGAAGACGTTCTACCTGTAATTGTGAAAACTGTATCATTAAGTTTTGTTAGCTGTTCAGGAAAATCAATTACAAATGTTTTGCAACTTTCATTTCGAAGAGATATTTTTGGTTCAATGCGATGACATGTCTGCTTTTTTGCATCAAGATATCTTGCCTAAATTTGTACAGGTTTTTGCCTGAAAAATTAAATGGCCGCAAGCAGTAAATCAACAATTACTCGGATTTACGACTAAATCAGGTATTATGACGATTAACAGAAAATGGCAGGGGCCTGCCTAGCAGTATACCAAAAGACAATTTCCGCACATTACTCCACATTTTCCTGACTTCAAAACTCCACATTTTCCGAATTTTTCCATTTTTGCCCTCAGATAAACTTCCAAGGTCACATTTCTCCTTCTCACCATCCTTCAAACAGTATGTCAAAAACGTTTAGAAACAAAAAGACTTTTAAACTAACTTCGAAATGTCCGTTGCACAATATGAATTTGAGTGTATGTTAAAGTTTTACCACAAAACTGACTTTTGTTTTACTGTCATCTTTTTTCTGTGGTCCCAGGTTCCAGTTTGATCTGAACCTTTTCGTCACCACTAGAGGGGGCAATCCCAGGTAACACATCCGGAAGTTGCTGTTTCTAAAAAATTTATGACAGATGCAGAGTCAAAGCCTAATTTAAACCACAAAACAGCACTTTTTCCTAACATGTGCGAGAGTAGCGCTCATGCTACAGTGGCATTGACTTTCCAAATTAAGTACAAGTCTGTTACTGCATTATCCCGGTAGCTTTTCCCAATACAAAGCATGACTGATTTCATCTCACCTGAAAATGAAACCACAGTTTGATGAATGTTTTACATTTCCAACTAATCCTACATGAAAACAGAAGTTGTGATGAAGGGAAAGTGTTTACAAGTCATTTAATACATTTAATGTTTGTAAGTCACAATAACTTTTATACAACAAAACCATGATAGCAAATTTCATTTCTCAAGTATTTTGTTGATAAGTCTTTGTAAAACTTTAAAACCTGCATATAATAACAATGAATAAAACTGAAAACAAACATTTGGATTATCTGCGTAGGTTTTAATAAACTTTTTTAGTGTGTTTAAAGATTAACATGTTTCAAAGTGAATATACAGCCAAAAGAGATACACAGAAGTGTTAACACAAACATACCTGGTTCACTTTTTTCTTTAGTAAATTGTTGGTGGTGTGTCTCTTGCATTGGCAAAGTTGTGGGTTTTAACTTGTCGTCATTTTGTAAATCAGCAATCAACTAAAAAGAAATAAAACACAAACATAAAGTCCAAAATTAATTACATGTGTGTAACTGGAGACTGAATCTTGTTTTGATTTACACCAATTGAGGATTTAAGGATTTAATTACTGTGTCTGACTTCCTCTTTCTAATGCTGGGTCAAAGCTGTAACACATGAATAGATACAAAATAACTGCCATGAACACTAAGTTATGTGTATTAATACGAAACAACGTGGTTATTGTGCAGGTCATATTGGTTAAATATGGGTTGTTTTGTCACCTAGACTACTTTTTACAGGGAAAATAAATATAACGGTTAATCAAAAAGAATTCTCCAGTGATTTTTAGACTTCGGTACCATAAAAATTTTATTTGAGAAATTGTAAAGTATTGGGCTCTTTGAAGCTGGGTGGTTCTCATGGCATCTTTAGCTACCACATGAGATCAGAGATTAAATGCACATGTCAGACATTATTAAAGATAAAACGTTTTGTACCCATTACTGAAAAAAACTTTTTTTTAACAAATCCTGTTCACATCGAACAAGTGCAAAGCAATGGGAAACTCAAAAGCCCAAAATACCAATGCAAGTATCTCAGCAATCCACATTTAGAATAGTTCTTAAAATGCTTTATTAATCAAACATTTGGGCAATAACTCATGCCATTATTAGTAATACAACAAGGCTTGCACCAGACATGCAAGTATTTATGCGCATCAGTACAGAAATGTGAAGATAACAAGGTGTGAAAACATGATGTCATAGATAGTACGAAAACACCGCACTTTGCTGTACTGTTTATTTATTAATTGAGGAAACTTGCACATAACATCAGATTTATCTACAATTAGTAGGTCCCTCTTTTCATACCATCTACAATATCATTTTTTTGCACCTTGTTATCACCGCGTTTCCACACTAGCGTGTCTAGTGCAAGCCTTATTGTATCACTGATGATGGCATGAGTTTTTGCCGAAACGTTTGGTGAATAAAGCATGTCGCTTTACCGAATTTTTATTTGGGCCAGTATATTTTTGATTAGAGTTATGAACAGATCTGTGTTTAGTGTTATCAGGGTTTCATTTCTGAGTTGGTAGTATGCGAATAAGAAAGACATAAACCAATACGGTGTTTTAGTCTTTCACATTGGCTTATGTTTGAATGAGTTACATTTACCATGAGTTTTGTAAACTAATGTTTCTCACAAAAGCACACAGATTTTGCTTTGCCAAAAAGACAACTACATTCAAGCAGGCAGCATAACAGAAGGAAAGAATTTTATGTCAGAAAACTCACTTTTCCTTTTTTATTGTTGGTTTTTGCATTTGATTTGATGCCGGTTCACTGAAACTTTGTGTTTCTCGTGTTTGTCTTTTCAACTTGCTTCGCATGCTGGACCGGATTTAAAAATCGAATGTGACTGGATTATCTGTTTATAAAACAGCTAACAAGTTAAACCCATAAGTGCTGAGATGGACTTAGAGATTTATTAGAGGCCAATTTTATTCAGGTGAAGACGCCCATGGGCCATTGTTTTGTTTCCAAGTTTTTAACCATAAAATTAATACGCAAATATATAGCAAAATAAAAATCTTGTCATCCTTATGGGATTTGTGTTACATCAGTACCAATCACTCTTCCTTCTTGTTGGTAAATAAGAAGCTTAATCCAAACTCGCAACATAATTTGAAACTACATCCTCGACCATGTGAATGCGGTTGTGGGCTGCACTTTGTGGACACCCCTGCTGTACGATAAAGAAAAAAAAATCTAGTTCTGATCACACCACTATTAGTTATTAAAAACTAATTATTAAAAACCTTCGTTATAATAATTAGACTTAGGTGTTCCTGTCTTAACTTTTTTTTAAATAAACAAAACAGCTAAAACAATTTGTTCTAAAATGCCACATTGTGATGGTTTAAAACAGGATTCCCAACCCTGTTTGTAAGCAGGGTTGCACAGTTGAAATCATAGTAAGTCGGAGGTTTTCAAAGGAGTCGGCCTCTTATGAATACTAGAAGTTAGAGTCGGAATTTTAATTAATCCAACTCCAACTTCTAAAGTCCATTTCTTTGTTGCCGATATTTCATAATTAAGTGATTTTGCTAAGTTTTTTTTTGAAGTGAAAATATTGGCAATGCTTTTAGGCCATTTTTGAAGTACAAATTTAGTTAAACTTTACCCACACCATTTAAAAACATCTAGGTTATTTAGTTGTTGTTACTTCTACAGTAATTGCTAATTACTGTTATTGCTTTGGATGACATTCTATTAGCTATCATTAAAATTTGATCAATTTTTATTACATGTATAAACACAAAAAAGAAAATTAACAGATAAAGCCTATTTGTAATATGTAATCAATAAAACATAACCATGACTTACTGGTGGCCATTGGCGAAATAAAGTCTGTGTTGTGGCCTGTGACACAAGAAAGGTTGCGCAGAGCTGTCCTACACCATAAGACAATTTGATGCAATTGAACTAAAACATGGCAATATCACCTAAAAAATGCAAGTTATAGATTCTATGTTCAAGTTTTTTTATTTACAACATGTAGTTACATTAATTTGAATAAATTCTTGACCTGGAATTGGGTGCTCTTTTTCCACAAAAATTTGCTGCATATGAAATCCATTGCACCAAATTTTGTGTTACATTTCTGCCCATTAGTTGAATCCAAATCAATAATCTGAAGAAAAACAAATTTCACATTTGCTCTAATACCAAAAATACACAATAAACTTGACACAAAAAGTTCCTACAGTTAAACAAGTGATTAAGACCCTGTCAAATAATGTTGTTCCTGTTTACAAAAGCAATACTCAACTGCAGCCATTGAAAATGAATATTATGTCAAAATTTCGAAACCGTATCGTTTTTAGTTTTAACGCAATCACAATGCGCGCCAGTTTCACTCTGGTTGAAAATGTGGTTTACAAAACCTCCCCCTGCTTGTTTTTTTAATCCAAACAATGTCTGACATCTGTGGCAACCAATAATATCATGATTAGTTTCAAACAATAAAAGTTACATAATGTTTTCAATACTCTGAAAACACAACTTCATATGTTTTAAAAAAGGTGAAATATTTTGGTTGTAGCCCTGCAGAGTATGGCATCTGCACATGCAAGTTGTTTTTCAAAACTCGCCAAAAATCCCAAATAGCCGACAGAACCTGATAAAATCAAAAATTTTGAATTTGACTGCTTGTTGTACCTTGTGAGAATACAAAGCATTTAAAAAGCATAAGATGCTCTCCTTGCAACAATAGCTATGGAAATTGGTTCCGTTTTTGTTAAGGCTAAAATTCTTGATCAAGGTCAAAACTCAAACACGCATTTTTATTTGAACTTTCCCCAACACACATAACTATCGATGCGTAAAATTTGGATATAAATCCAATTTAAGGGAAAGGGGGATAAAAAAAAACAGGAAAAAACTTTGCAGCAACGACAAAGCTTAGACTCTAAACCATTTGATCTGGTGTTTTTTTATAACATCAGACTCATGCCTGACCCTTTTTTGCACAACTTAAACTTTATTTTTTAAATGTAGTGACGTAATACTCGTACCAAGTCCTCCGTCGAGTTACCAACCTTATTGCAGTTCCGTTGGACAATTTTTATTTGATTTTTTAAATTGGTGACTTCAATTGGGTGAACTCAAATTTGGGTCAATAAGTTTCTAGCTCAGGGAAGCACAAGTGAAAGAGACAGTATCAGAACCCACAACCTTGCGACCATAGAGCAGTCGCACTGACAACTCATTTTTTACTTTTGTTCTCCATTAACACTTCAGCCAACAACAATTTAATGTAAATCCAGCACCTGCAATACGAATCGCGACTCAAAAGTGTGCAGTGTGGTGACTGTTATTTCCGCCGGTGAATATTTGAGCAAACAAAAACGTGCATTGTAAAGTTGTTCCGCGCAGTAACAGAGAAACTGTCAGGTCTAACTTTCCACAACATTCATGAGACTTGTGTGACTTTAAACTGGAAATTACAGATGCGTGGTTATTTTGCTGCTTGCGTGTTCTTACAGTTTGTTTGTTTGTTTGATTTTTATCCTCGGGGGAGAGGGGGGCAACGCCTGGAAGCGTTATGCTCATTATGAGTCCGCCGTCGACCTACCTGCTTCATTGCAGTTCCGTTGGATAATTTTTTATTAGATTTTTTTGATTTTTGAAAGTTGGTGACTTCAATTTGAGTCAACAATGCCGTTTAAGTTTCTTGCTCATTAGAACCCACAACCTTGTGTGCACAAGCAGTCGCGCTAATCACTCGGCCATCTTGGCGGCATTACACTGTCGAGGCCTGTCACGTGATCGATGACGTTTGCTCTTTTTCACAGCGCTTCAAAACACAGGACGGCAAATTGCAAGGTTGCGTTGATTAGAGATAGATGGAGTTACTTGGATTTTGCCTGCGCTGCTGCCGTCACTACATACATGACTTTGCCCTTAGCTCAAAAATCTAATGTACTTTTGTTTTACATTTGACTTAAACAAATGCTTAATTTTGTTTTGGAATGCCACAATTTGTATTAGATGACGTTAAACTGTTGCTCGTCACGTTTCATTGCAATAGAAAATTTGTCTTCTACTAAACGAGATTCAAACAACCGACTTTTTACTACATCAACTTAGTTACCAAGGTCCAATTTCGAAACTTTTCGAGACGTGCAAATGCTACAAACGTTGGCATGCCAGTTGAAGCATGGGCGTTGTATGGCTTTCCCAGGTTTTTGTGAAGTTCTTATCAGCTGAGACCAATGGACATGAATTGTCACCCACGCAGCGACTAACCGCCAATGCACGCCAGACAAAATGAGCCCTGTTACATTTCAACAACAAAAGCTTTTTGCACGAAGTAATATTAAATTCGCACAGCCAACTCATCTTTCAAGTCCAAGAGTGTGATGCCTGACATTCCGAGGAAGGGAAATGTTTTGGCACTGCTGTTCCGCCTGGCTGGGCACCTATGGTTCTTTTTGAGACGTGCAAATGTTACGAACGTGGGCATGCCAGTTGAAGCATGAGCGTTGTATTGCTTTCCTGTTTGGTTGTAAGACGTCCTGTTAGCAACGTTCCGAAACCTGCTAAAGTTGGTTCCCTTTTACAGGCATTTCTTGTACTGAGGTTCACTACGTTTGTTTATGAATCAATATTGAGTTAGGTTTATTTCTTTAGGCTTTGTTTAGTCAGTTCGTTTAGTTTAAGAATGAGCAGATCGGTACATTTATACCAAACAATTGAAAATAGCTGCCAGATCTAGAAGTGCGATTGATTGCAGACCACAAGTATTGAACCAGGACGGAACGCGCTGCAGCTTCACCATTATCAGACGGATTTTAGAGGTGGCTATTAAATATTTATGTGTGTTCTTCTGCCAACCAGACTTTTGCATTGAAAACTTTAAGTATTTTAAAGCATGTTTCAATTAATAGAAAAAAATAGAGTTTATGATTAGTAGAATTATTGATTGCAGCTAAACCGCAAGGATGGCAGACCGTTACGATACATTACGTTGTGGTGTGCAAACGCTACAAACGTCGGAATGTCAGAGGAAACAAATGCGTTGTAAGACTTTAGGTTGGTTTTACATTTTTGTAAAAGTCTTATCAGCTAAGACCAACAAACATGATATGTTACCCACGACTAACCGCTGAAGCACGGCATATAAGCCCAAATTTCAACTACAAAAGGTTTTGCACAAAGCAAGATTCGCAAGCTGACGTACATCTTTCACGTTCAAAAGCGTGAAGCTTGACTTTTTTAGCAAAAACTTTTTCGGGACAGCTGTTTCGCCTGACTTTCCCCTGAGAATACGGGACTCTGAGACGAGTTTTTGGCATAGCTCGTACCGAAACCTTCAGCTAAAGTTAGTTCCTCTTGAACAAGGAGTACTTGCATTAACGTTCACCACAACGTTTGTTAAGGAATTGTAAACCAATGTTGGGTTGAGTATATTTTGTTTGGCGAAAAAGCAGCTTAGCAAAAGACAATTGACAAACTGAAAATAACTGCGCCATCTTAAAGCGAGATTGAGTGCAGGGCTCAAGTACCAGGACAAAAACACGCTGCAGCTTTACCGCAGATGTAAAAAGTGGCCATTTTAAATGTATGCAAGTTCTTTTTCCAACCAGACTTTAGCATTCAAAACGCCAAAAGCATGCTCCAGCTAATAATAAAATGAAAAAAATTGTGCGGTACTTCTTGGTCGTGTGGTTTGATCCGTATTAATTATTTATTCGTCTGTTGCGTATTTAAGCAGATCACGTTTGAAATTAAATATATTTCAAGGGGCAATTTTCAGTCTTAAATGTGGCCGGTTACATTTCAAGTCGTAACATAAGTAACTTTAACGGATAAACAGTTGTTTGTCTTATTTGGATTTGCCCATTTTTACCTTTTTAACCTAAAAATTTTTTTTTTAAGTTTTTCATGGTCTTTTCAGGCATACTGATCCAAATGTATTAAAATTTAAAACGTACATATGGACGGTGGTTGTCATTGGTAGTTTAAAATTTTAACCTGATCGGCCCAGTATTTACCCTTACAGCCCCAAATACGTGTTTAAACGCTGTCTGTTTTGCCCCAAACCGTCGCCGGGACCAAAGTCTATCTATCAAACATAATACACTTTGGCCGTGTCTGATGGATAAACTTTGGGCGCGGCTGGTGTAAATACCCCGCTGCTTGCCGCGAGATCAAAAAACCGTATCGCAACCGTTAAACGCATCTGGTGTGAAGCTGCCCAAAGGGAGTGATTGACAAGTTTATGATCTAAGCGACATTCGGTTTCAAAAGTCCCGCGCGTCAAACTTTGTTTCACAGGCTGATGTGTGCGGACGGTTTTATTGTGCAAACATTGGCCGCAGCTATTCTGTTTGTCCACATGACGAAAACATTAAATAAGAACGACTTTCTTAATTGCCGCAGCCTGGCACAACCTCAGTGTTGCGCAAAACAAAAGCGGAAGTTGCTTGTATTTTGACGAAGTTTGTAAAAATGATCACAACCTGATTAGTACAGTGATAATCCCAATCGAAAGGTGCTATTGGTTGTGTTCTGACCAAGTTGTGTTCGAAAACCTGCCGCCAATCAACAGTCTGTTGCAGAGGAAAGAGAGGATGGCCGATTATTTGGAACCACCAGATCGTGGTAAGATAAATCTTAAAATAGCAATATCAGGGCTAGATTAAGGTGGGGGCAGTAATAAACCTTTGGAATCCACAATAAAAGGTAAATTGCGATAAACATTAAAAAAAAACAATAAATTGTCTATCGGGCAACTTTTGAGTAGTCAACTTTGGTTGAAAAACCCCCCAGACATTTTGCCTAAATTATTAACCGAACTTATCTAATAACATTCACGCAGCTATTCAGATCACACAGACCAACAAAAATGGCACAGTGACCCTTGATACCACAGTGATTCAACAATTGTTTGGAAATGAAAAAGTGAGAAATTCGCCAATCTGCATTTATTCCATTTCTGGTCCACTACGAGGGGGAAAGTCCCTTTTTATGACGCTCATGTTGCGGTTTCTGAAGCACAAAGAGAGGAAGACGGTTTGGTTTTGTGTTTTACCTTAAATTTTTCCCTTTTTTCAAAGCTTAAGTCAATTAACTAACTACACTCATAGGTTACTCAGTTCCGGGTAGCAGGGTCGTTTGAAAGCCTAACTGTTAAACAAAATTATATGACTCTGAAAACTGTGAATTGGACAATTTATCAGAATTCTTATTCTTTACCTTTTCCACATACGACTCTTAGGAAGAAAAAATGTTTTAGGAAGATGACTGGAGAGCAGACAAAGACGCGCAACTAGACCAAGGCTTCAAGTGGAAAGAGGGATTAGGAAAGAGCCATACTCAGGGAATCTATATTTGGAGCAAACCATGCTGGCTTGAAACAACTGATCACGGAACAGTATGCTTTTATAACCAAACTTTATTAACGAAAAGTGGAAAATACCGGTTGCAGATTGATTTACAGCTTATTCAAAAGACTAGTAAAGTTTATTTTTGTTCCGCAACTGCAAACATTCCTCCCTTTGTGGAGGTGTTTTAATGACTAACAAACATGCTTCTTTCCCTTTATTGAAGGTAAATAATCGTTGTTTTTGCAGATTCTACACTTTTGGCAAGCAAATTGTTACGTTTTGATAAGCTGTCCTTTTCAACAATTGGATTGTAATGGCACAGTGCAATATGATTTCAATTTGATTTTACACAAGCCTTTTTAAGCATTTTTCCAAATCGTATGTTTACAAATTTTGTACACACAATCCACAGGTGGCAGTCTTCCTAATGGATACCCAAGGTTTGTTTGCTGAAGACAGTCAAAAAGAGACCGATCAACTACTTTTCACTTTGAGCACCTATCTGAGTTCCCTTCAGATTTACAACTTAGACAAGATTATTAATTCGAATCACCTGGAAAATTTAAAGGTGAGAATAATTAACTAGCAACCGACTTTTAAACGCCGAGACCACATCTAGGCAACAAAATAGTTTTTTCCTTCGATTTTTAGTCTTTCTCTCGGTTTTACGACAAACTTCGTACAAACGATATCACGGGATCTTATCAGGTAATTGTACAACCTGTTTTCCAACAATTTTACACGTAAATTAAGTTTACAATCAATAATTTCCAGTCGTTGCTGTTTCTAATGAGGAATTGGGAGGATAGGTCATACGAGTACGGCCACACAGGAGGAAAAAAATATCTCGACGAAAGATTCAGGGAAAGTGAAAAACAATCGAAAGAGTTCAAGGCGCTGTGTGTCAACATTAAAAATGCATTTGAAACAACAGACTGTGCGCTTTTACCACATCCAGGAAATGACTTTACCGAGCGCAAAGCTACAGACCCACCAGCTAAGCTCTGCGGTAAGAAGAAGTGTCTAACCAAAAACATAGCTGTCTTCCTCTGACGACTTTTAAGAACTTCTTGTAGTTTCACAAGGTGGCATACGTATGTTGTTTGTTAAAAACTGGCTCTGGTAACTATTTTTTTCATGACAGATATTCGAGAAGTCTTTCGAAACATTTGTGATGAAATTTTTCGGGAGATTTTTCGCAACCCAATTGTAAAACAAATCGATGGCCATCCTTTAACGGGAACTGATGTTGCCAACTTGGCATGCAGCATCGCAAACACTATTGAACTGAAGGGATTTGGTGCCGATGTGATGTATCAGGTAAACACCCTGACGATTTTTGTGACGTAAGGAATATTAACTGTTAGTGCATTGTCATGGCTTGTATTAATAACATGGTAAACATAATGTCTAAATGCATGGTTTTTAATTTGTAACTGATAGTGCATAATATTGGTGTGTACACAAGTTGCGGCATGTCTCAAAACGTGTTCCGTACAAACGTTGTCTGTCCCTGACATCAACTTATGACGTACAGGGAAGTGTAAGCCTTGTTGAAAGTATACCAGGTTTGCGGGACAGCAATTATTGTCCGCGAGCTGATAGGGTTAGAAAACAAACCTAATTTGTTTTAAAAACCAAATCTTTTAGGTATATACATCAGCCAACTTGCAAAGAATAACGATTCAATGTGAAAAGGAGTTTTTTCGATTGATTGAGGTAAGTTAGAAAATTGCATTACTTTTGTGTGCGAAGACTAACGTAAAACATTGCATAGGAAAAAGTGAAAAAGCCACAAACTTTGGAAGAATTAAAGAAAATTCATCTTGATGCAGTTAAAGGTGCAATGCAGGTTTTTGAGGAGACAAAAAAAATTGGTGAGCCAGACGAAATCAGAGATTACGAGACAAACCTGCAAGCTTCCCTGGAAAAACGTCTTTTCATCTTCCAACGTTACAACGATAAATTAAAGGTAAAAATACACCTTTTTGTGTCTGTAGCAGCCAAATAACCGCTAAAGATCGGTTCCCTTTTTAACAACCAAAGGGAGAATCAATTCATGCTGTGCTGCATGTCTCGCATGTGCTAGCAATTTGTCCAACAACTTTTCGATTTGTTTTTCAGGCCGACGTTAAGAAGTTGTACAGTGATTTGATCAAAAAATGCGCAAAACATTTTGATGACCGTTTAAAGGTAAAGCGCCAATGGGTTGGTTTCTATGTCCTGCTTACTAATCAATAAACAAGCGTTAGATAACAGAAGTAACACGAAACCCTTCGCCTGTTAGGAGGGCTTAAAGTAATAGAAAAGTATCTTCAATCATATTTCGAACACAAACTGCTTATGCCTGTTGCTTGCCGACGAAACATAATATGTTATCACGACTAAAAGGTCTATCTATCAAACATAAAACACTTTGGTCGTGTCTGATAGATAGACCTTGGTAGCGGCTGGTGTAAGTGCCCCCGCTGTTTGCCGCGAAATCAAAAAACCGTACCGCAAGCCGCAACCGCCGGTAAACGCATCTGGTGTGAATCAGCCTTAAGCCTCCTAACAGGCGAAGGGTTTATGTTAATATGTTATCACAACTAAATGTCTAAACAGCGCACACATACACACAGATGCCCAATTCCGGCATCAAGCATTGATCCTGACACAAAACCTTTAACACGGTCTTTCGCACACCCCCTGCTCACGAAAATCGCCACACAAGACCATGACGATTTAATTTAAGTTAATACCGGTTTTCCCGTAGCCTGTAATCACACATACTCAAACAATGGACCCTGCCAACTGTTTTATACGCAGCTAAACATGCTCCAGGTTCTCATCTACACAGTAAAACAAATATCATTCAGTATGCAACACTGATCATGAACCTTACAAACGGTGTAAGCGGTTTGACACCAGCTTATCGCCTGACACAAACACATAACAGCTTTCAGATCAATTTACACTTCGCATGTTGTTTCGTCAGGTTTACTTTACCGCTGATGCTGCTGGAACATTTATAGATGAAACTCAGTTCGATAAAATCGCTTTGGACAAAAAAGAGCGAGCTCTTGAGGTTTTCGAAGAAATATCACACACCGACCCTCTCGATCCTGAAATCAAAAAGGAATTTTACGACCGATTGAAAAACAAAATGGAAACTGAAACTAAAATGTTCGAGTTTAAAAACGAACTGAAAAAGGTAATCTGGTTATACGAGAAGCCTTGGAAACTAGTATGTTTTTAAAGCCTTAAAACGGCCCTGACAGAAAATGATTTTAACAAAAACACTTAAGTAACGAGTAACCGTGCTATGGCGTAAAAACTATTGGGAGCACGCCTGCAAAAAACCTTCGAACAACGACCTATTTTAACTTCATGTGCATCGTAGGTTGAAATTGACATTTTACTTCGAAAAAAAGTCATCGATTCTCTCAAACAATTCATTAGCGGCGTTGAACAGGTAAAACAACTTGAAAGTAAACAATGTTTTATCAACTTGCATATTACTTTACTCTTGTAGGTTGGAATGGACAACAAAAATCTTAAGTTTGCTCAAGAATCAGCCGAGGCCAACTACGCGAAATTCACGTCATACCAGAGTGGTACCGATTTCTTTGTTGAACCTCGCTTGCCAACAGTGGCAACAAGAAAAGAATGGTTGGAAACTGACCTGAAAACAATCAGTGAAATATATAGCGAGAGATTCCTCATTGAAAACGTAAGATATAATTGCAAAACAAAACTACCCTACAGTTTTACCAGGCAAATTAAGATAACAGTTCTATACCTAGGCCATCAAGTCCGAAGATAAATTTCCTGTCACGTTTCAAGCAGTTCAAGAAATTGTGGAAACAACAC
>QXVZ01007819.1:0-21029 GCA_008931825.1 Phallusia fumigata
AAATGTAAACAATGCGATCAGAAATTACCAAAACATAGAAACCACACTTCTTTGTCGTTTGGCACCGTGGAAAGATTTGGGCATTAAAATCTCATTTTGGGCCTGTTTATCGTACGGGGTGTATGTAAAAACCGCCTAACCGCTGTGGCCGCTGTGACCCCTGTGACCGCTGTGGCCGCTGTGGCCGCTATGGCCAGCCTGTAAATACCGCGTGACCGCTGTGGCCAGCCTGTATATACTGCAGTATATGCAGGCTGGCCACAGCGGCCGCAGCGGTCAAGTGGTTTTTACATACACCCATCGTACGTTGTCTTGCCCGTAAAATGCGTACACTTAACATAAAATGTTACAGTGTATTAGCAAGTATTTGTTTCACTAACCCGACGCAAGGCCGCAATTCACTGGTTTTTGTTACGTGAACACGAAGACACATTACGCCTGGGGACAAAACATACAGTACTAAGTCATTTGGATAAAACTAAACAATTTAAACTTGCCTGGCTTCCATCTTGTTTCGTCCACAGTCACCAAGTCTTGTTTTCCCAAAACTCTTCAACGGTATTTGACTCAGGAAAGCGTCCTGAAAGACCAAATAATAATATCTGTTCCATTTGCTCCTTTTCAAGTAATTCTTATAGCGTTCAGCTTTATAATGATTTTAGTTCAATTGCAACTGTGTTTTGACATGACGGTTATATTCTCAGACTTTACCTCCTCATGTAGTTCCTATTTATATGTCGGTTAAAGGCAGATCGTGGATTAACGTTATCGCTCGTCAATCATGCTGCGTGTCACGAGAGCTTTCAGAAGCAACCTTGCCTCTTTCTAGGCAAAGTTAAATGTCATTGGTTTGGTAAAGCAATTATTAATTTTGCGAACGTGCACGTTCCGAATTTTAGTTTTCTGGAACGTGTTAAGTTCAGCGATGTGAACGGATGTGGTAGTGTTTATAGTCAAGTTATTTGACGATAGTGCCATCTGTTTGAGACACATCGTGCTTGTTAAGTAACGGGGACTACGTGTGATTAACAACCTTTTAAGTCCTGTAATGTAGAACCAAAATTTTCGTAGAAATAACTATGGAAGAACTGTAAGAGATCATTGGTGCTGAGAAAGTCAAAAGTAGAAAATCATTAAATACGTCAAAACTGCAGATGCCAGAAAGTACCTATGTAAGCTAACAAATGTATTCTTACTTACAACACCAAACACAAAAGCATAGGTTGAAAGTCTTATTTTAGATGAGCAAACTGGATTTACGTAAGTAGCTTGATATATTATGTATACGCCCTGATTGTTGCATTTCTTGTAACATTTTTGGAGGAATGGCACCATTGAGCTATTGGCAGCAATGAAACCGTTAACTGCAACTAAGTGACTTTTTAGCGGTCATGTAGTACTGCAGTGCTGGAAAGTAACCACCTGATAGATGTACACGCGCTAAACGTATGCACAGACAGACCGATCGAAGAGCTGTAGTTATGTGGTTATTCATGCCAAAAGCTTAAACCAGGGAGCAGCTAGACGGACCAGAAAAAAAGAAAGCTACGATGCAAGATTTCTGTCGACGGGAAGTCTCCTATGGCTTGAAGGTTGCTTTCCACATGTTAAAGAATCTTATCGTGCTGTTATGGCCAAACAATTTGATGCGTGGTTTAAAGTCTTTTGCAGTGTACTCTGATGTTTCTGCCATGCTATCCTTTCTGACGTGGCGACCGTTGTCACAGGCGGAAAGTAGCGAGTCCCCTAAACTTATTTCGCAACATTACCACCGATATGAATTCTTTTGTAGTTAGCCTTTAAACCAAAACCACTACTGTTTTTAAACAATCAACATCAAATAGCATTAATGTTTTTCCAAACCTTGTGAGATAAACACCGAATTAAACTGTTCCCATATAGTTTTTTACTGTGCGACTATAGCTTACCGTCCACATTGGCTGTAGCTTTTCGCTGTTCCATCAATAGAAAAAAAACTTGACTTGCAGCAACAAAATGTAATTGTAACAGCATTGCACACAAATATACAACAAGGATAATTGCTACAACAATGGTGGGCAGTTCTGTTCCAACTAGTTTCATCACATCACTGACCAATGCGCAATTCATTACGTCATAGTCGCTATGACATCAGTAATTTTTTCAGCGTGCCTGCCGTGAATGATGCTGCTGTGATCGGCATCCAGCTCGATGACGCGGACCTCGCCATCACATACGTCACTCAGTCCGTAGTCACGTGATCCGGACTGCTTCTGCTTTACAAGGGTCACGTTACCGGGGTACCGAGTCTTCATCACGTGATGATGTCCGATACGCACGCGTTTATCGAAAGAAAGCAAAACGTCGCTCAGTTCGGATCTGTTGAAAAAAACATCCGCAGGTTATGTGATTGTCGAAAAGATGTTTGGTTTGCAATGTTTAAAACGGTTGTTTGAAAACTTTTCAATGTACTTCGAGCCATAGGCTGACTCACGTTTCGATTTGAGGATATTTTTGTCGGAGAAACGTTGCGACTTCCTCTATTTTATCCTCTCTGTTTTTAGATGCGGTAAGTTTGCGGTGCACTTCTTGAAGGTCAAGTGTAGGAATCATGTCATGCAGAAATGAAGCCATGATTGCCGTTTCTTCCGATGACTTGTCTTTGAGGACGTTTTTGTGGGCCTGAGAAAACGATCACGTGCAAATCAGTACATTTTGGATGTATGTACGATTTCAGTTTAAGTGACAACTTACCTTGGTTCTTTCCGAAACAAACGAATGTGAGCCGTCAATCAATAACAAGTTGACGTCACCACCGTTGTGACAAATCTCCACAGCCATCTCTAGGGCGACACAAGCGCCGAATGAATATCCAACGATTCTGTAACTCTTTTGAGCTGGTAAAGAAGTCACGTAGAATCGAGCAAGGTCGCTAATCGAGGTCAAGGGAGCCTTGAACGAGCAGTTGATTCCGATCGCGGGGACGCTCAGGCGTGACACAATGTCACGGTACACAGAAGAAGACCCTCCGATGGGATGAACAAAGACGATGGAAGTTGCACTGTCATAAGCAACTTCGTTGAGTGGCGAGATGGTTGGAGTCGAGCCATTAAGCATGAAGTCATCGATGACGTAGGCAATAGCGTCATCGTGTGCCGGCGGGGTTTTATCTTCTGTCGCTTCGCAGCTAGACATGTGTTCGAGCTTTGAAAATGTCAGTTGTTGTACATCATCTGTTCCCAATGCGATGCCGAAATCCCGCTCCATCTTCTGTGCGATCTCTATGGCCATAAGAGAGTCGAGCCCGAGACTTGAGAAGGTGCTGGTCTTATCAAGTTTGCTGATGTCCTGTAAAAATACAGGGTTCTTGGTAAAGCACCATAAAAGAGCTTTGCGCCTTTTGCGCGTATGCGCATACTGCGTAATCTGTGTTTTTCATTCTGTATCTTCACAACAATTTATAAAAACTAAATTCAAGTAAAAAAAGAGGATTAATCTGTTTTCAAATTTATTAACCTGTATTCCAATGATGTTTGCTATTGCGCTGATTAGCGACGTCGAACTTTCGTCATCACGTTTTGTATTTCTTTTTTTCGGGGCAGGAACGATGCTCGATACGACAACGTCATCGGTTTGAGACAGAAACTGATCCATTGTCTTAAAATAAAAATAGCGTGAATATTTGTGTTTGTGAGTTTCGAGTTGACAACTTTCTATTACAAAAAACGTATCGTTTGAACATATTGCGTAATCAACATTAATAAACAGGATGCCCACATTTAAACATGAAGCCATCGATTGGAGCACAGTTCCACCAATCACGTCACTGCCAATGGTTTCCACAGCAACGCCCACATCACCAATGGCTCCCCACTGTATCGCCATGGCTGGAAATCCCTCTTGCTTTCTGCGTTCGCAGATTCTCTCCATAAATGAGTTGGCGAGGCCGTAGTTGGTCTGGCCGGCGTTTCCTCTGCCACTAACCACTGATGAAAACACGACAAACCAACGCAAGTTGCTGCAAACCTTTCTCGAATATCTGAAATTATACAAGGAAAAATATTTTTTTGTTCAATATAAGTCTCAAAGACTTAATCGAAAAGGAAAAAAGAATAAAAATCGAATGTACTATTCCAAAATATAAGCAGGAACATGTAGCAAAGACGATTGGTAAACAACATAATGTACATAACTCACTAATTATTCATGTACAAGACAGACTCTCTTATAACATACAATCGAACCCCAAACTAGCAGCATGCTAGCCTGCAGCGTCGATTAAAAACGGTCGCATATTTAAATTCTAACCTGTCCAAGTTGATCACGCCGTTGCATTTCGGCCGACAAACAGTGTCAAACGATTCTTCGGTCTGATTTTGAAGCAGTGCATCCTTCAGTACCATTGCCAGGTGAAAAATTCCGCCAACCCGATCGTTTAATAAATTGGCAGCGCCCTCCTGTGTGCTGACGTCACAGCGACTTACAGTGACGTTAACGCCTTGCGAGCGCCATCTGGTGACGTATTGTTGTTGATAAGCTGTTTTAACACCTGTACATGGAAATCAAACTTAAAATTACACCTTTTTTCAAAAAGTAATCGAAAAAAGAGCCTACAGGCTTGTTTCAAATCAAAAATTTAAGACAGTGATAAATAGTAATGGGACTTTTAAAATCGATTTGGTTATGTGTACCCGAACGCGTTGTCACAGTGAGGTGTCGAGCACCACGCTCGATCAGCCAATTACAAAGTTCCAGACCGAAACCTCCGAGACCTCCTGTTACGATGTAAGTCAGATTTGGGTCGCAGGATGTTCTGCAAGACCAAAAGCAGAATATTAATAATTCTATAAAATAACGCCCTATGATTGCGGCCCGAAAGAAAATACCTGACAACACTTGAAACGGCGTTGCAACCTTCGCTTTCAATCTGTATGACAACTTTTCCGATGTGCTTGCCCTGTGCCATGAAGCGAAATGCGGATTCCACTTCCGTCCTGCAAAGATTGAAAAGGTGAACAACGAACGACGCCTAAATTAAACCTAACCCACTTTTGGAAGACAGTTGTGTCGAGCGGTCGAACCACGCCGCTTTGTATTCCGCTGGTCACGTGATTGGCTGTCTCCTGCCAATCAGGAGTGTCGCCGTCGAAAAGCGAGTCGAGCAGGATCCCGTGAAAAGAGATATTGCGAAGGAAAATCGACATTCCTGTAAGTCAAGTAAAATGATGACTCGTATAGCCAACTCGCAAAATAAACTTACCCAGTTTGGAGTTCTGGGCGAGATCAAATTTTCCAATTTCCAGAAACCTGGCGTGTTTGGCCACGCAACGCAAACTCGCTTCAAGTTTCTCCTCGGAAAGACTGTTCAGTACAACATCGACACCTACGAAACACCAAAATGCCATGTAAACCAAACCGCAATGTTCGCATGTTGATTCATATCTTAAACATCCAAAGATTCGTTATGCACCCCAGTATTTTCAACTCACCTTTGCCTTTTGTCTGCCTCATCACGTGATCCTCAAACGTGGTGTCACGTGAGTTTGCGAAACACGCCTCGTTCAGTTCCGGAAACCTCGCCATAAGGTATTCCCGCTTTTGTTGAGTGGAAACAGTCGTGAACACGCGACACGCTTGACTCAGTGCAATGGAAATGGCGGCTTGGCCAACCCCTCCCGCACCGCTGTGGATCAGCACAGTGTTTCCTCTGCGCAATCTTCCTCGTACAAGCAGTGCATAGTAGGCAGTTGCATATACCACAGGAACGGTAGCAGCTTCACTCATTGTCCTGAACAATAAATACATTAAAGAAGTAACAACAAGCAAAAGTGGTGGGGTTCATTTTTAAGTGACAAAAAATAACAAAATGGTACAAACTTTTGACTAAGCAACTCTGTTACCCAATGGTCAAACGTACCATGATTCTGGCACCTTCCATGTAAACTTTGGGTCAGTGGCCACGTGGGTAGCGAGTCCCTCAGCCGGANTATCAAGGATTCTAAAAACGGATTTTTATTTAACCTAAAGTTGCGTTTTAAAAAAAAATTGACGCAAAACTACTTACCCGCTAACTTCGGCTGGAAGATCGCAAAGTGGCTCATCGGTGGCGATGGGACGCAATTTCACTTCGCGGATTCGCGTTGGAAGTTTAAGTGTCGTGTCACGTGATTGCAGGATACCCAGTTGGAGGGTGGCGTCCAGAAAAGTGACGTAGTTGCCGTCAAATGTAATACAACCGCAGCTTCCTGCGCAAAAGAGTCATTTTGTGTTTACTCAGTCCCCATAAAAGGGCAACTGGACTTGGTTTGTTGAACAAAGCAGCAAGTCGTTTATATCTGATTTGATAAAGACGTTCAATACCTGATTTGCAGAAGACATTAAATACCTGTTTGATTGGCTTGTTTCAGGGCCTGGAATTTTCCTTTGTACTGGTATCCAGCCAACCTCAGCTTGCGGTAAATTTCGTTTTGCTCGAGAAATCTCTTTCCATTCTCCACTGGCACAGGGCAGGACGCAATTTCTTCCTGGAGCAACGCGATCTTTCCCGACGCTGCGAGTTTTCCTCCCTCTGATATGCGGAACTCGTTCGAGGCGGGCACCAGTTGCACGAGTAGTTCGAGTTTCCCTAAATACATTCAAACGCATACTAGTTTCAAACAACAACACAAACGCCTTTTAAAATATAACAACCTATGCCAAAAACGTGGCTGATAGACCCAACGGACACATAAATTATTGGGCGGTAAAAATAACATAAGACAGAAGGTAATACCTGACTCGGGGAGTACGGTTGCTCTGTGGATCGAGACGTCGTTAAAGCGAACCGGAAGGTCTTCCACAGCTACCTGAAGGTTTTTAGCCAGAGTTTGCCAAGCAAATACGAGATGCGCCGTTGCCGGTAACAGTGCCCTGCCATCTATCACGTGACCGCAAATGTACGCGTCTTTTGAGTCCTGTGACGTATCTGGGCACAAAAATAGAGTAATGGAAAGTTTTACAGCACACTATTTAAATGATAAAATAAAATTACCGATTTTGATCAAGTCATTTAGCATCTGTCCACCAGACATCGATGTCAGGAAGTTATCAAGGCTCGGAACAAACCACGATTGCTCGTGATTCCAATCCACGTGACTGCCCACGAACACGTCACGTGACATGAAGGTGCAGGAAAGTGTGTGAGTGTCCAAGTCCACGCCACAGTTATGTAGTTTACCCAGCGCTTTGTACAGAGTTATGATTCCGTCCGATTCCTTTCGATCAGCTAGCGACACGCGTTCACAAGATTGCGGAAGTGAGCGCTTTAGGATCGCCTAAAAGGTGAGTAAAGTGGCGCCTCGGATTGTCTTAAGCAAGTACAGAGCAACAACGTGTCTATTGACAGCCCAAATTTACAATTAATCATTAAAATTCGAGCAAAGGTCTTTATTACGATTCAATCATAAGACACATTCCCCGAATGAATGAGGATGAAGTTTATATTGCGCGTATGGAGTGGGTATGCGTTGGCTTCGTATTGTTATTTTAAAACGGGTGTTGGCACATCCTTCGATAGCTCAGTTGGTAGAGCGGTGGACTGTAGTGGTTCAATGCCTCAGAAATCCATAGGTCACTGGTTCGACTCCGGTTCGAAGGATTATTTTGTTTCGCCAAATAATTGTTTTTCTTTCAAATACCGGGCGACGTGAAAATTTGAAAAAGTATTTTACCTGCATTAAACCGTGTGGCGACACCTCGATAGCAACGGCGTTTTCGGGTATCTGTTGGATAGCGTCGTGAAACATAACAGGGTTACAGAGATTATTGGCGTGGTATTCGGCCGAACAAGTCTGCGCAACGAGCTCCAACTCGAGTGGGTGTTCGGGAAGGTTCTTCGAAACCGAAGTGGAAATCCAGTTTGACGATCGCGGTTTCGGTTCAGGAATAATCTGAGTATGGTTGAACACAAAAAAATAATACATGTAAAGCAGTGGTTAACAGGTTTCAAACGGATTTAAGATCAGTACTTGGCACAGTCCGAGGAAAAGGGAAAGCAGAGACAAATTACGCACGCACAGAATTTGTTCCAAAAAATTAGCATCGTAAACATTACAAGCATGCTGACAAAAAGTTTCACAGTGGTGCTCAACTTAGTAAAACGCAACGCTAACACAACGTTCGTGACCGTGTGTGCACGATAGGTGCCTTATCGAAACAATCACCTTTTTGAGCTCCGATATAAACTTGGGGTAGACTTCGCGCATGAAAGAGGAATGAAAAGCAACTCCTCCCGTCTTCACCAGCTTCGCGAAAACTTTCTTTTCCTGCAGCTGGCTTACGAATTCTTTCACCGCTTGTTCGCGACCAGTAATCGTGACGGAGTCGTGGGAATTGTGGCATGCTGGTGCGACACCTGGTGGACACTGGTCAAGACACTCTGCCCACGTAAGACCTATAGAATAAAAAATTAGTTAAAAATAAATCAAGTCGGCAAATCATGCCAAACAGTGTAAAGTACATAATTCCTAGTAATTTGACCCAATATATGGGGAAACTACCATATTTCACTAAAAGTTATGCGGCAAGTTTAATGGTACTATATTCATTTGTTCATAAACTAGCTGGCGCTCAGTAAAGCACTGGGAATTTCAAAACGACCTTAGGAAAGTTTGTTGCGTTTTTAGTTCCAAAATATCCAATACTAAACAATTTCCAAATTCAAAATTACTTTTTACAAGAATGGTAACCAGCAAAGTTCTCACCAACAGCAGCCATGACTCCTGGCGGAAGTTTCGCTTCCTTGATGCATCTGCCCCGCAAGTAAGCCGCTTTCACAGTTTGCTCTAGCGTCAAACAGCCGTCGGCGTAACTGCAAGCCAACTCTCCCACTGAGTGGCCGATGATGCCGGATGGGCGAACTCCCAATGATTTTAGCACGTCGATGAGGGCGATCTAAACAAATTCGTTTGTTGTAAACACTGCGCGAGTCTTATGTGTAGCTGTGCTTGTGGTAGTGTATGAATGCTGTCACATTTATCACGTTAATTTTGTTTGTAATTTCACATAATTGCTTTCCCTAAAAATCAAGATTGTACGCACTATGCAGGGTAAAAACAACAGCCATGTTTGTATACAAACGAATTACGCAAACATATGCTAACTTGTGTTGCAGCTAAGCCCACAAAAGCCATTATGGGATCATCGTATGTTGTATCGTCGGCAGTAACAAGAAGATGGCGGATGTTCACATCGTACTCCTTCAGTGCATTGGTGCAGTTGTCGATCGCTTTTGAGAACACTGGTAAACGAAGTAAATCCTTGCCCATTCCTTTCCACTGACTTCCCATTCCTACACCGGCAACATGCAGATTAGGAATTGCGCATACATATTATCACAAAAAATTAACACTGAAATTTAGGACATGTTTCACAGGATTCGCAAACACATTGGAGTCTTATGACACGAACTGATTGCGCAAATGACTTAACCACGTTGATCACCGGCGTTTTAAAATTCCCCGAACAAACGAGGACAATGGCTTATTTCGCGCGCATCAAGTGGGTATAATTGGCTTGGTAATGTTGGTTTAGTTCAGAATCCAACATATCCTTCGATAGCTCAGTTGGTAGAGCGGTGGACTGTAGTGGTTTAACGCCTCAGAAATCCATAGGTCACTGGTTCGACTCCGGTTCGAAGGATTTACTTTTTGTGTATTACCAACGCGTCGGGTGTTTTGCCAAACAAACTTGAAAACCGAATATTTGTACAAGAAAAAACGTAATGTACGACACAACTAAAGCACAATGTGTCTGCCAAATGAACTTACGCGTTTAATCATGATAAACCATGAACTCACGTTGCAATAAATGTCAGAACTTACCAGAACAAATAAACCACGCTTCTTTGTCGTTTGCCACCCGTTGAAAGGATGTAACTGATTTTGCTCCATCATTGATTACGTATCCGCGATATGGATGAAATGTGGGCGATATGTCAGACGGCATACGGGACGGAGACTCTATTGCCTGGTGGTAGGATATCTTGTCTAAGAAGTACCAGAAACAGCGATAAAACGTCCGTTAAACAATATATTTTTGTCATACCAGATCAGGTACCTTTTAGTCCCTGCTCGGTGCGGGCTGTGACAAGGTGCAGTGACGGTAAATTCAAAACAGGGTTTGAATCGTAATCAGTAGCAGCCGATGGGGAACGTAAAATCACGTGCACGTTGCTACCGCCGAAACCGAACGAGTTGATGCCGATTAGCGCGCTTTCCGGGAGAGAAGTGGGCTCTGTGACAACTTTTAACTTGTCGTTTAGACCTGAAAGAAAAATAATGCAGTTGTGCGTTTTTGTCAAGTGATGGAGCAATCAATTGTTGCGATATTATTGTACACTGAATATAAGGCACTTCAGTACAAAGGCTTTAAAAGATGCATTTTAAAAGGCATGTTGGTTTACCGATTATCGATGGATTGGGTTCCTCGAAGTGTAGGTTCGGGGGAAGCACCTTCATCCGCATGGCAACCGCGCACTTAACAACGGCGCAAAGACCGCTAGCTGGTTCGCTGTGGCCCATGTTCGACTTCACGGAACCGATCAGAAGAGGAGTCTCTCGCCCCGGGGTCATGACTTCGTCGATTGCGTTTAGCTCTTGAGGATCTCCTGCCTGTTTGCAATTTAATGACTGGTTAAAATTTTTATGAAAGGCGATTTGTGGGGTATTTTTACCTTTGTGCCTGTACCATGCGCTTCCACGTAGCTTAATTCGCTAGGGTCCAAGCCACACTCGCTGTAGGTTTCTCGAAGAAGCACTCCCTGTTGATATCCTATACAAACGTAGATTTCCAGTTTAGATTGCGAAAAAAATTGAAATTACATTATCAACCCGTATACCTGAAGGAAATGTAATTCCTTCCTTTTTCCGTCCGTCGGTGTTGGTCTTTGCGTTGACCACGTCACAATAACTCCAGGGTGTAGCGCCTTTCTTAGTGATGTAAACCACTGCTACTGCTTCTGATCGTACATATCTAACAAAACCGAAACATAAGAAATATTTCCAATTCTTAGAAAGTTTCTGAAGTACATGAAAACCCACCCATTGCCCTTGGATTTTTAGGACTTGCATGCACCATCGAGCGAAAGCATGTTGAGACGTTGAAACTGCAGAGAGCTTTGCGGCTTGAGAACCAAGTTAGCCCCACCAACAATTGCTGCGTCGCAGTGGCCGTCGCGAATTGATTGACAGGCCATTTGCAAAGCGAGAAGACTTGACGAACACGCAGTGTCCACTGACATACTGGGGCCTGAATACAACAACAAAACCCCAAAACACTGGTTTAGTTTAGGTTTTGGCCACACCCTCCCTGTGTTAGGCGCCGACACGTAGGGTAAAGAGAAGGCACATTAATTATACATGTTCTGTCACGTATATGTATTAGGATTTGCCCACTCTTGAAAAATTTTCTGCCGGCGCCCATGCTCCCTGTACAAATGATATTTAGCCGCCAAGCTAAACAAAACTACCAAATCAAATTCCCCTACTCTCAGCACGTATTTTCCATTACAGATGCCACGAACCTTTCAGATCGTAGAAGTAACTCAGGCGGTTGGCAAACATCGAAGTGCAGCAGCCAGTCATTGCGTAACCCTCTGTAGTTTCGGGATCCGAGGCCAAAACCTCACGTGCTTCGGAACCGCTGACCCCGATCCACACTCCGGTCCTAGTGCCAGCAAGCTTGCTGGGATTTAAACCTAAAAAGGCCGTCAATACTATCGATGTATGATGACAGAGGCATTTTGATTGAGAAATGGCCTGATACTAAGTGGGATTGAAAAGTTTTTTACACAAGATAAAAAAAATATTGGTTTAGCTGCGCATGAATCATACACCAAAAAATTCGTCAGATATTAAATAGTGATGCAAAGTCATGCGCCGAAATCATGTGGGTGATGCGGTAAAAATGGGTATCGCATCACGTGTTGCGTGTTTTTACACATGCCCTGACCGTGCCTATATTCGATCAGCCCTGAAGTAATTCCTTTCAACATACTATAGCAAAAAGATGGCCGTATTGTACTGCATCTGTTAACGTTGTGAAACATATCACCGCACTAGAACCCATGTATGCAGAAACACACCGGGCGTGATTTGTCAGCACAGAAGTGCCTTTTTTACCATTTTTAAATGTTGCTGTCATTATCTACGAACAATGACCCGCCGTAAACAACAACAAGGAATATCAACCTGCGTCAACAATAGCTTCGAACGAAACCTCCAGCAGTATTCGAAGTTGCGGGTCCATGTTGTTCGCTTGTTTTGGATGCACTTCAAAAAATGAAGCGTCAAACTTGTCCAGCTCCTTAAGTTTTCCATTTCGCTTCGGCAATCCCCACAAACCTAATAAATAATTTGTAGTTACTAGTTGTGTCATAACATTGTGCAGTAAAATTCCATTTTCGGCCTGTTGACTTATGTTGTGAAAACGTGAACGGTAGTCGTAACTCGTAATGGCGATTAATTTTTCCTTAGGTATTGGATGAAACAATATATTGTTAATTTGGGCATAGTTTTTTATTCTTCGTTGTTTTTTTTGCAGCAATAGATGTCGTGAATTATTTTAATCCTGTGAGACAGCCCCCCTAATTGCTCTGTTCTGTTTTACATGGTAGGCAATAATCGCACGCAGTAGCCTACGTTAATAGCCTCGGTCATGCGTAAAACACGTACGTAATCGGAAATGCTACATTGTATCAGCAAGTATCTGTTCTGCAAAAACGTGACGCAATGCAGGAATTTGCTGGTTTTTGTTACATGTACACTGAGCAACATTTTGCCAGGTAAAAAATGTACAGTAGGCTACTAAGAAATCCATTTCAGCGGATCTTGGCGCCAATTATTCAAAATAAAAGGTTGGCTAAATGCTTCGAAATGCTAATCTACTTTTAAACGTAAATTGGAAGAATGAAAAAATTAAAACTTGCCTGGCTTCCATCTTCTTTCGTCCTCGGTCACCAAGTCTTTCCCAGAGAGCAAGTTTTTCCAAAACTCTTCAACGTTATTCGACTCGGGAAACCGTCCGGAAAGACCAGATATTGAAATCTGTTCCATTTGCAAAATCTTTTTCATGAAAATCTAAGCGCACAGATTTACAATGCTTTTTGTTCAATTGTAACTGAAAAGTGTTTTGGATGTGACAAAATCCGCCGGTTATATTCTCAGACGTGGTGCCATTATCTGGCCGACCGGTCTTTCGCAATGGGGTTACTGTAGGGCAGACTTTCGGGTTACTCTCGGTCAACACGTCCTCAATCCTCATGTAGTTCCCATTCAAGTGCCGTTGTACGAGTATGGGCAGAGCGTGGCTTCATGTTGTGGCACGTCAACCATGCTGCGTGTCAATAACTTGCTGAAGTTACCTTGTCTATTTCCAGAAAAAGCTTGAATGGCATTGGTTTGCTGTTTGTTCTGTTGGGTTTTGTGGAAGCTCTGTCGAGGTGAAGCAACTTTTAATTTTGCGAACGTGCACGATTCAGATTTTCGTTTTTTGAAACGTGCCAAGGTCAGCGATGCGAACGGATGTGGTAGTGTTTCGTCAGTAATTTAACGATTCTGCCATCTGTTTGGGACACATCATGTTTGTTAAATAGCGGGGGCTACGTGAGGCAAACAACCTTTCATGAACTGAAATGTGGAATCAAAATTGGCATTAAACGTGGCGGTATTGTCCCCCCTTACTCACATTGCACGTATAATCACCCAACATTTCCACCAACTACACTTTCTAAAATTGTTTTTCCAATTTAGGAGCAAGATTGCATTTACCTTCTAAACCAACTTTCTATTCTTTAAAAAAGGGTTATGTGCCTATAAAAGTACCCTATTTTAGTGGGAAACCATGAACCCTTCACACACTACATTTTTTTACCAACTCTGTTTGCAGGCATTTAATCTTACTTACGTAGAAAATTTGATTGCCAACGTAATGAATGATGCTGCCTGTAAAACTGATGCNACGTCAACCATGCTGCGTGTCAATAACTTGCTGAAGTTACCTTGCCTATTTCCAGAAAAAACTTGAATGGCATTGGTTTGCTGTTTGTTCTGTTGGGTTTTGTGGAAGCTCTGTCGAGGTGAAGCAACTTTCAATTTTGCGAACGTGCACGTTTCAGATTTTCGTTTTCTGAACGTGCCAAGGTCAGCGATGTGAACGGATGTGGTAGTGTTTTGTCAGTAATTTAACGATTCTGCCATCTGTTTGGGACACATCATGTTTGTTAAATAGCGGGGGCTACGTGAGGCAAACAACCTTTCATGTACTGAAATGTGGAATCAAAATTGGCATTAAACGTGGCGGTATTGTCCCCCCTTACTCACATTGCACGTATAAATCACCCAACATTTCCACCAACCAATTGTTTTTCCAATATAGGAGCAAGATTGCATGTACCTTCTAAACCAACTTCTATTCTGTAAAAAGGGTTATGTGCCTATAAAAGTACCCTATTTTAGTGGGAAACCATGAACCCTTCACACAATACATTTTATTACCAACTCTGTTTGCAGGCATTTAATCTTACTTATGTAGAAAATTTGATTGCCATAGTAATGAATGATGCTGCCTGTAAAACTGATGCAGCTACTCCCAATGATAATGCATCTGATGATGGTGTAGCCATGGAACACAATTATCGGAGTAGGTGGATTGTGTAATTTTCATTGTCACCAATTACAAACAGCAATGAAAACAAAGTCATTTTTTGTAGAAATGACTATCGCAGAACTAAAAGAGATGCTTGGTGATGAGAAAGTTTCCAAAAATCAAAAGAAGAAAATTGCTAAACAAATCAAATGGCTTGAAACAGCAGATACCAGAAAGTATGTAAGTTAATAAATGCTTTTTTACCTACAACACCAAACAAAATTGTATTATTATAGTCTTTGATGCTTAATTAACCTTCTAGCTTAAAAGTAGCTGTATAATCTTTGTTGTTTTAAATAAACAGACAGGATTTTAGCTTGGTATATGATGTACATGACATTATTGTTGCATTCCTTGTTAAATCTTTAGGTAGGAATAGCAGTATAGAGCTGTGTGTAGAAATAAAATCTTTGCAATAAAGACACTTGTAGAGACTACCATACTGACTTTTTTACAGCAAGTATAAAAAATTAATTACAATGCAACATATACCAATATGGCAGTACAAGCTAATGTGGGCCTCTGACATCTGACGTTATATCTTAATTTATTTGGTTAGTTGTTTTAAAACTTGCCCAGTTATGTTAAAGTAGTGGTACCATTTACACTGGGGTGGTTATTGTAGATATTCAATAGCCTTGTTGGCTTTTAAATATAACTTCTTGAAAGGGAGTTACGGAAGAAAAGAAAAGTCCAACACAAGGAGAAAAATATTGCTGAAGGACGAAAACGGCCAAAATTTGAAACAATCACCACTGTTGAAAACTTTGATGAACATTGTCACATAGCAATTGACCTAAGCTTTGACAAGTTAATGTTAAACAAGGATATAAAAAAGTTGGGAAAACAAATTGCCTGGTGTTATAAGGAAAATAGAAGGTCACTTCACCCTGTCCAGGTAGCAAATTTGCAATAGATTGTGCATTTGTCCAACATTAATTCGCTTAAGATATATAAAGCATACATTTTTGGTTAACAACCATAATGTGTCACATAATTGTAAATTCGAAACAAGATAACAAATTTATGTAATCAGTTTCACTCATGCAAATGTAACGTATGTCATTTTTATACTTCAGGGAAATTGTTTAAATTTAAAACATTTGTTTCACTTTGCAGTACCACATATGTGGCTTGGGGGACCGCCTGCGTTCTTCGCTTGATCCTTCATATAAAAATTGGGATGTTCACTTTGATAAGGTACCTTTTGAATCCTTTCCCAAAGACAAGATTACTTACCTCACAGCTGAATCAGAAAATGTCCTGAAGGAAATTGAATTAGGAATGGTGTATGTGATTGGTGGTCTAGTGGACCACAACCATCAAAAGGTGAGTCAAGGTGTTAGATACACTTTTTAGGCCAATATAACGACCACATGGTTTAAAAATAGTCAAGGACGTCTGGCGCCACCAGATGAAAAATTTACAATATTGTTTTCGACACTTGTAGTCAGTAGACATTAGAGACGAAATTGTTTGATGGTGAAAAATTTGATGTTGTTTTTTACCTTGACAAAGGGCGTGTGTCAAAAATTGGCGAACGAAAATGGAATTGTCACTGCACGTTTGCCCTTAGAGGAAAACATCGACATCAAAACACGAAAAGTTCTCACTGTCAATCATGGTAAATACGCCATTAAAAGGCCAATTCGAAATTTTTCGCGGTTAGATTTGCTGGTTATTTTTGTTCTTAACCAACCATTTTCTTTAGTTTTTGAAATTCTTCTCGCCTATCGCACAATGAAAAGTTGGAAGGAAGCGATTTTAAAAATTATGCCTCAGAAGAAATTGACGAAAACTTTGCGCATGACTGACAATGGAAATAAAAGCAATACGTAGAAACCAGCTGTGCCCTATCATGCTACGCTGTAGGTGTTCAACAAGTTTGGACCGATCTACACAAACATGAAGCATAACGAACAAGTACCTTTTCGAGGTCAATGACAAGCTAGGGGCCAATTCGATGGTTTTGCTGGGCTAAGAAGGATTTGGCAGACACAAATTTGCAGGCATTTGGTTGGTAATGTGTAAATGAAATCTTGATGTTGATTTTAATTGAAATTCTCAAACTAATGGTTTTAGGTTTCTGTCGTACTGGTGTTTTCGCCTGTCTATTGTCGAAAATGTGGTGATTACACAGTTCATTTTAATACACACTTCATTTGGAGAAACATCACCTCTAAATGAAAGCGTAAGATCGTGTCGCAGTATGATTGGCGAATTGACTTGGAGCAAAAATATTCAGCTTAAAGCAAACTCCCATGTTATGCAAAAGAAAAAAATTCACAGTATACTGTTTGCGTAGAAAAAGCAAATAGTGCTGTGGAAAGTCGTGGCTTGAAAACGTGTCAGGCTGAGTAAGTGTACCTAAGCCCGCCCGTTGCATTTGCAGGCACTCTAAGCGAGTTTCATTTTTTTTACGGGGTTCGAACCCCGAGCAGTTTTTTGTATGTCTGTGTATGGGTCGAGCGCGATTTTAAAAATTTGCAAATTAAGTGTATTTTAACCTTCTTATTTACCTAAAGAAAAACACTTTGATGACAGCACAACGTTAATATATATTGATGTTGTCTCATATGAGAGGTAACCTTGAAAGGGGCTGCGGGGCGGGTTGATTTTGCTCGACGGGCCGTATTTGTCCCGCGAGCCATTAACTGCCGATCCCTGTCATAGAAAATTCGGTCAAGTGCCTGCCGGTTTACTCTCTTTTCTTTGTTGCTTTTTTGTGACGAACTTAAAATTCCCCTTGTTCGTACGTAACTCGCTGTTTCTATGTTTTCTTTTCCTCGCGGTAATTCGAAAAGACTTTCAGTTTGAGAGCTATTAAGTCGGTTGACTTTCTCGGTGTCGTCCTTGAATCTGTGTCCACTTTCTTTACTTTTGCTCTTGACTGCGCAACTAATGTTTGTCAGTCAACATTTGAATCAAGTATTTTCGTTTTGGTTGCGTAGGCTTACGAACAAACAAAGTTTTAAATTATCTGTCAAATAAAAACTAAGGCTGTTGCTGCCGGTCGTAATACTGATATCTCAAATAAAACAAAGGAAAACTTCGTTCTTGCGAACAGGCTTTAATCCAATTTCATTTCACGCAAAAACATACATTAAAATGTCTTGCGGACCTGAATAAAGGCCCAACACCCCGGGTAGTATACCAATGCGCTGCGGTGTTGCTTTAGCGTTACCGAAACTACAATCCTGTTTTTTTTTATCTAATGTGAAACCTCCGCAGATGTGTTTAATCGATCACTTGCTTTTACAATCCTGTGTAAAGTTGTAGTCTGTTTGTTTTGAAACTTTAATTGCAAAATGATGTGATCGGCAAAAGGTCTCGGCTGTCTATTGTCACTTTTTACATTGGGCCTCATGAAAACTGTGGTTTTCGATCAGGTATTCGTCGTCGTATGACTTTTGCCGGGTTGTTCTGATAGAGTAGAAGAGCTTGATCTATCGCTTCCTATTCCTGAATCGGTTGCGCTTATAGACGTTTTTAGTAACGACTTAGGCGGGGAAGCCATCCACTCATCGTTGAGAATGTTTGTTAACGTGTAGCGCTTACTAAGGTCGTAGCAAAGAATTCTCCCAACCAATTTTCGATACAGTGGCCTCAAATCGTTCTCCTTAGGGAATTGAAGTGACGCTTTTTGGTCATGAATTAACCGTCTGATGCTTGAATCTCGAAAGGGCATGACGCAACATCCCATTATAAACAGAATAACACCCAAGCTCCACACGTCTGCCACCGGCCCCTGGTAGGGAATGCCACGAAGGATTTCTGGCGCAGCGTAAGCCGCACTCCCACAAAACGTCCGACTTCTGTCCGGTGCCTCCAGTTTGCGCGCAAACCCAAAGTCAGCAATTTTTACGCTATTTTCGTTGGTCAAGAGAATGTTTTCACATTTCAGATCCCTGTGAATAACCGACAAGCTGTGAAGGTACTTGACGCCGGTGCACATTTCAGCAAAAAGTCTGTGCGTATCGAACTCACAAAGAGGTCCTTTTAACTTGATGAACTCCAGTAAATCCCCATGACAGGCTCTCTCAATAGACATGTAAATTTTATGTTCATTGGAAAATACTTCGTACATTTTGATGATATTGTCGTGGTCGAGAATTCCCATTACATCGCGTTCCCGCGGCCAAAACTTCTCCAAAAAATCTTGTGGCGCAGTTGTTTTGTTGATAATTTTTAGTGCCACAGGAATTGACTCAGTAGTTCCTGGTTTCTTCCATATTGCGGCTTTTACTTTTGAGTAGCTCCCTTCTCCCAAAACTGCCTGGATATGATACCCTTTTTCTTGCAGTACTCCATCGTCATTTTTTACGACAGAATTGTTTAATCTTCCCATTTGAAACACATTGTTAAATGATTTCGTAAAACAATTCAATCGCAAAATTTAAAGGCCCCTTGGGCGCATTAAGACGTCACAAAAGTTCTTTGTAAACGTACTTGCTACGAAACAATACTGTCCTGGTCTGGATATCATATTTCGTACTTGTCGACGCAGCGAAATACGTCATTGTTGACAAAACGTGAATACAAAATAGCTGGGCCTGGCTCTCGTTTAAGTTTCTTCGTGGCTTGGTTGGTTCGGGGTCAGACAGACGAGACAAACAATGTTACATCGAAACAGTTAGTTTTTTTATCACCCTGTTATTTTCTCTTGTATGTCGTGGACTTTAAAGTAGTTTTTCACCAGAGCAAATGGGTTGTATGAGATGTTTAACAAAACCGACGACTCAATTGTAAGGCAATAATAGCATCCAGTTCAGCCTGACAGGAATAATTTTGTCCCATACTGCTACTGAAACCAGCAACGTGTTTGTAATGAGTGCATTAGCAGTTAGCACCTCCTGCCTTTTGTCTTTGTCTGCTTATTGATTTTTTTTAAAGTAGATTGCTCTATATTTTGTGCTTTAATATGAAGAGAACACATATTGTTGTTGTTTTTCTGTCTATTTTAATTTATTCCTTTCGTTTGGTCCAGATAAAGTCATTTAAATATGTTCAAATTTTCTGTAATTTCCTGATAGATAGATGGTTAGTTAATCACCTAGCAGTTTTATATTTTATTAGTTGGCACAGTGCAAAGTATTTAAAAGCATAATGTGATATTTGGTTGAGATCACGTATCTTTAACTTTATCAACCTGCTTCTTTGCTTGTCAATGTAGGTCAATACTATTTGTTGCGTGTATACTGTCTCCCAATGTATTGCCATGTTTTGTGCCATATTCAGACCAATGTTTAATACAAATCCACTGCTTTTTGCACATATAAAACAATTGTAAGACATTATACCAATGCTACTGGGCAGTCATTTAGTTCAAGCTATTTGTTAATGTAATTATTGCATTTAAATCATGCTAAGAGTTCATTTGACATTGAGATAAGCATTGACATGATGTTAGAAATAATTTGATTGGATTTGCCAAATGTATTTTTTATGTTTGTCTAAATTGACCCTGTCCCAACGCGTATTAGCAATTGCGTATGTTAAGTTTCATTTGTTTATGCTTGCAAAAACAATTATGTTTTAAAATGTCAGGTAAAGCATGGACCCAATGTAATTCAGGCAGTGCATATGTATTTATTGTAATGTAATGAAATATTGTATGGGGAAAATAGCATTTGAGGGGTTGTAGTTAAAGTGCAATGGCTACATAGAGAATACTATCTCTTTGGTTCTACATAATTTGTTTAATATTTTGTATTGGGTGATAAGAAGCCTGATTCCTATTTTTTGTTTTTCTTTAGAAGTTGTTTAGAAGTTTTTTTCAGGTTTGGTAATTATTTTTTATTCGAGTAATAATGGTTGCATCTTAGGGTCTGGTCTTGACATCACCAAAAAATGTTTTCCACTGCTATTTCGTGCATTATGAAGTGGTAATTTTGTGGTTTAAAATGTGTAAATAAACACAAAAACAATGTGCTGATTCAGGCAAAACAACCATTTTAATTTATTGATGTTTTGACTGTTGATAACTGTTCTGATTACATAATTGTATAACATTACTATTTAATGCCCATGCATGTAGCGTCATACACATACAAGAGGCCTAAACATCACTATCTGTCATTTGCAGCAAGTTCCGTTATATTTTGTGTACTATACACTTTATATGATGATTTTGTGTTTTGTTAGTTAAACTTATTAATTCCACTAGCAAATGGACACTTTGAGTTGGGGTCATCTACTTGAAATCAATTTCTGGATTACTGCAGCAGATGTTTTTTAAAGATAAGTTTTTCTGCAAACATTTTAGGATGTGCCTTTTTTGATCTAGTTGGTTTACTGACATTACATTGTTTCACATGCATGTAAATATATTTATTTTACTGTGAGAACTTTTTTAGATTGTGAAAATA
>QXVZ01007819.1:21599-34377 GCA_008931825.1 Phallusia fumigata
ATATCTTCTGAAGAGGCTTAACACCTCTTGCATGTTGCAAAAAAAACAGTTAGATGCCTTTAGCAACTTTAAAGGATGTTTGTTTTTAGTGACAACCTTATGCAAGGGTTTAGTATCATGATTAATTACCCTCTGCTTACTTATATCCTGCTGATAAAAGCTTTATTGCATTGAAAACAAATTTTAAAGAAGTGGTTTTCAAAAGAGAAAATAGCTTGAACCAAATTTAGACTGAAAGTTTCTTGTTGTTGTTTTTTTGGTTTTTGTGAAAAAAACTATTGAATAACAGTTTCATGCTACATTCATTAAAGGTTCACAAGATGATTCAGCTTCTGATGCAGGAATGGAAATTCCAAACGAAGATGAAGAGGATCCATTTACCCCAAATGAAGTGGAACCCACTGACATGGAAATTGATAAGTAAAAAAATGTTCATTATGATTTTGGATTAAAAATTCCACTGCACATTTACACAGGTTACTTGTATTTTGTACTGTGTGAACTGAATTGTTTGGAGTGCATTGTGACAGGTAGTTCTGAGGCCCATCCACAGGAGACACATATTGTTTTTACTTCGTTTTTTTCCTATTTTGTTTGTGGCACCATTGTTCCTCCCTATTGGTTAAGAAAAACAATTACTTAAATTTTTTCAAATTTGTACATATGATAGGTAGATATCTAAAATCGTGCACTGCAATTTTGGACCCCAGGTGACCTATTGGTTAACCCACAGGCCCCAAAAATATAAAATTAAAAAATGGTCTTTACGAAAAGTTCTTTTTTTGCAAATTGCCAATCTACAAGTTGGAAGTATTAGTCACACCCTTGACATTAATGAGCTGCACTATGTGGCAATGCTTTATTACCAACATTGCGTCAAATTCGCAGAATTAATTGTAGCCTGCCATCACGACTAACCGATTAATAAGCCACCTCATTCAGCAAGTGCCCAATTTTAATGTGCCCTAAACTTTGTGCCACTGCACAGTCTTAAAGTAACATTGCCAATCTAGCCATGTTTTTAAAAGGCTTAACATGCACCACAAAAAGTTCTAAGTGCAATTCAGTAAAGAACTTGAAAGGTGAAAGGCCGTAGTTGTTTATTTCTTGCTGCATGACTGGTTGCATTGTTGCCTGTGATTTTTTCAAACTGATGTCTCTTTTTCAGTCCTGACATTCCAAACATTCCATTGATGAGGGTCGTGCAGTCAGTAAAGCACACCAAAAAGCGATCGACCACGGTTATGAAGGATGGCTGGCTGTGGCATTTCACAAACAGAGATTCCATGGTAACTTGCAGTTTGTTGTTGAGACCTGTTTATCGTAATGCAACAATAAGATATTGAGTCTAAAACTAAATATAGAATCAGCAGCTATTGACATTGTCATGTTGTGAGCATGATACAACAGGTGGCCAATTTTCCCAGTGTGTTTAAGTTGACTTTGTGATCACTACACGAATTAAATAAATTTGCATATCTTGAGTATACACTTAGGGAAAAAGTGCATCCACCCACATTTGCCCATGTAAATACGTTCTGATTTTTGCCATAGCTTCTACTGGTGTATGCTGACATGCTTGTAGAACACACTTGACATTTGGCAAATTCTGTTTGTATGTATAGATATTCAATAACATTTTGTGTTTTCGCCACAGAAAAAGAGACACTTCTGGAGACTTGACACCAAATCCATAACCATGTACAGAGGAGAAACTGGTGCCAACTATTACAAGGTTTATACTTATGTATAAATGATTATCTATAACTAGTTTTGCTAGATGTATTAGTTAAGAGTAGCTTAATTTAAAACATAACTTACTAGATCTCTGGCAACATTGTTGTGTTTTGTGGTTCACACAAAATGCAAATGATATTTTGTTGGCATTTCAGAAAGTGTTAGTTGAAGCTGTTGTTTATGCTGCACATTTACCCTCAGAAACCTTTCATGTGATTTGCTTTTATACTGTGTCATTTTTTGTTAAATAAAGCTCACCAGGTTGCTTCAATGTAAACACATTTTCACGACACTTCTCTATTTTACAGTGTATTAGCATAGGGTTCAATACCACAGGGTTGCAGAATTCGAAGTGGTCCTATGGTTGTTTTCCCACAGTAATGTTGTATGATTTGCATCCAGTGCAGATTTCTGTGGAAACAGGATATAACAAAGCTCCTCTTTCACCTCTGCCTGGTGCCTGTGCAATTACATACCATGAATTGTTCACTGCAACCAGGCCTGTTGGTGGCGTAATGCACTTGCCTGATTGCTAACAATCCTATTGCAGGCAGTTTATGGAATAGGCCACTTGCACTAAACCCTTTTACAGATTGTCCTACTAAATGGCATTTATTACAGTTTTTGAAGAAACTTAGAATATAAAATTTTTCCAGGAATATAAAATTTAATTTTCACCGAAAAAATGCACAAACATTGTCTGAAACTGGTTTCCACATGTAACAAGTGTACTGCTGGTATACATTTGTAGTTCCTGGGTGCTTTAGTGTAAAATGGCTTCTGAAAAAGTTTATTAGTATTGTGTTGCCTTGCCCTTCTGCAACACTTGACAAACTTTTTTCTGAACAAGATACTTTTTTCAATTCGATTTTATGACATTTTATTCTACTGTTTTGATTCCTGGGGCAAACACATGTACTAACCTTGTAGTGTAACTTGTATACACATAGAACATTGAGACAATGGAAAAAGAACAGGTATGTACGCTTGCGTTCAATTCTGCTCAACAACACCTCTTAATCTGCCTTGTGGGCAATTATTGCTGATTATAGATGTCATCGCTTGGTGTGAAACATGATTTGTGGGTCTGCTTACTTTACATTTCTGCATTTTTGTTGATAAATCCATTATTTATTGTATATGTTTAATATAACTCCTTCAATATTCACTATTTATTCTGCACAAAATGATAATGAAACAAAGCGTACACAAATTGTTAGGGAGTTGGGATGCACTGAGTCGGTACCAGAGCTCTTGGTTCCAAGTATTGCCGTTTTGGATGCTCAGTGCTGGGCCAAGCATTAAAGTGATGCTTGATGCTCAGCTAAACATTGCATAGTGTTAAGCAAAGGTTTATAGGATCTGGAGTTGCAAAGCAAGAAACAAAAAATGCTTTCTTCTAGCGTTCGGTGATACAAAGTTACCTTTCTGAAAGTTGTTCTAGTTTTAAAAACAAAAATCGTAATTGTCTGCCTGCAAGATCCTGCAAATGGCATACTTGTAACATGGAGTTTACAAACATGCCTTTTTTTCCATGCCCTACCTTACTTTGCCACTGCATAAAAAACTGTCTGTGTACATGTTTAAGCTTATGCCCCTGGACCTTAATTTTGTCAAACAAATTGGTGTCTTTTGTTTTTTGTTGGTGTACTTAGTTTTGTGAAAACCTCTGTAACAAACGCAAAAGGTTTGCCTTTCTGGTGACAGGCAAGTAAAATTTAAAAACTAACATAAAACATTAACTGTTGGGTTTCTGTTACGGAATGCTATTAGTTTTCTCCTCAATTAGTTTGAAAAAAAAACTGAGTATTTGGTAAAATTTTAGTTGTCTTTTGCAGCAATATTATTGGATACAACCAACTGTGCAACATTTTGGTTTTTACTAATACAATTTTGTATATTCTACACCAAATGTACAGTTGTACTGATAATACTACACATAATATGTTGCATGTTCATGATGAAACGGTCCGGTTGTTGCATTTCTACCCATGCAATGGTTTTAGGCCATTTATCAAAAAATATGTAAAATAACATGCAATTGGGTATTTTATCAGTTGTTATATTTGGTGGCATCAGGTTTTTATTTCTGAGATTCGGTTAAAAGTAAAGCATTTATCATTGTTTGTATTTAGGAAATTCCACTAAGTGAAATTCTGAGCATTGTCCATGTACATGCTGATGCTCAAATGCCAACACATTTCAAGATACTGACATCGGGATTGGAATTCTTGGTTTGCGATGATGCCGATAAAGAGTAAGTTTTCTTTTCAGCCCACGAAGTATGGAAATTGCATCTACACTGAGCCCAACTAGGAGTAGCATTTCTCAAGATTTTAAAGACGTTTTGTAGTCGAACTAACAAATTCCTGTAGCAACTAGACCATCAACACCACAAAACCCTTTCATTAATTTTTCACCCAATAGAGCCAGGCACAAATCAGCTTAGGGTGGAATGTCTGTGTGCACATGAAAGGATTTAATAACCTGCCCTTAAGTCCCTTAAGTGGGTGTTATTAAAATATCATGCTGTGTAACTGGATATGCTGTTTGCCCTATTGTCTGGTTGTCATGTTCATTAGTGGTAAGCCAAGAACTTAACATAACTTCATGTTGTCAACGATTCTTACAGTCTATATAAAAAACTGTATTTACAAGAAATAAAAAAGATTTTTCAAGCCAGTAAATAGATTTTCAAAAGATGTGAGTGACTAACTATACAACATTTTGCTTGATAAACATGCGCTGCACTGTTTGAAGTAAGACTACTACATACACTTGGTATACACATGAACCTGTAGCTGTCATGTTTCTTTTCAAGTCCAAGCAACATCAAGGAATGGCACGACATGATATTTCATGCACTCACGCCTGTGGAGGTGCAAGCACCACAAGATCATGGTACTGGAATTAAGCGAAGTAAGTTTCCTACATGTAACAGGGCGATGACCTTGTTAAGCAACCAAATAACCTGCTTTGCCAGGTCAAGGTTACAACGTCTAGTTTCTTACTTGTACATATTGGTTGATTTAGGTTTAACGTTCGTGTTTTATGGGAAATTCGTTTTTTGTGTGTGTACATCAAATTGTATTCAACCGGGCAGTTATCAGGAATTCGGACCACCGCCCACTATGCGCTACACATGAGCGCTTGTTTTCCAGGCCTTGACGAGCGGTTTGTGTTTTGTCTTGCAGAGGTCTCGGTGATGATATCACTGACGCGTGACGCCGAAGACGGTCAGGCGACCGACATTAGTCAGGTGATGAACTGTTCGCCCAGAACGTTTGTATCTAAACAGGCTCGCTGATACCGACCGCGCCCCATCTGCTGTGCATATGATAGCGATTCTTTTCCGCGCCGAAACCTGTTTTTTTGCTTGTGCGTTTTTGCAAAAACACCTTTTCCAAGACTGTTTGTATTGCCGCGGTTATGGTGAACAGGTTGCACCGCTAATCGTTTGGCCTTTGCGTTACTTTGGTTTTTGCAGGATTGGAGCGTCCCTGTCTCTCCATTCAGCCCCGAAAAGCGTGAAAGTTTAGGGTGTGATTTAACAGTGCGGTGGTTATTGGGTTCGAGTGTCGAACGCCGGGAATTTTAAGCCCCCTGTAAAAAATTCAAAATTTTTGTAGGTTTGACTGTTTTTTTTTGTCGAAATACATCTGATGATGTTACAGCTCAGCTCGGAACACGTNCGCGTGACGGCGAAGACGGTCAGGCGACCGACATTAGTCAGGTGATGAACTGTTCGCCCGGAACGTTTGTATCTAAACAGGCTCGCTGATGCCGACCGCGCCCCATCTGCTGTGTATATTATAGCGATTCTTTTCCGCGCCGAAACCTGTTTTTTTTTGCTTGTGCGTTTTTGCAAAAACACCTTTTCCAAGCCCGTTTGTATTGCCAAGGTTATGGTGAACAGGTTGCATCGCTAATCGTTTGGCCTTAGCGTTCGTATGGTTTTTGCAGGATTCGATCGTCCCTGTCTCTCCATTCAGCCCCGAAAAGCGTGAAAGTTTAGGGTGTGGTTTAACAGTACGGTGGTTATTGGGTTCGAGTGTCGAACGCCGGGAACGTTAAGCCCCCTGTAAAAAATTCAAAATTTTTGTAGATTTGACTGTTTTTTTGTCGAAATACATCTGATGATGTTACAGCTCAGCTCGGAACACGTTTTTTGTTAACCGCAGCTATTCGGATTCTCGAAATTTGACCTATGTTCGATTTTGCACTATCGACCGCTGTCAAATCCGCCACGGGCGACGATCACAATTCTCACAGTCTGCCGGTGAATGGTTGTTAAGCCGCAATCAGGCCTGTCGGCCAAAGCCGCCTTGCGAGTACAGCAGCTGGCAAAGATTTAGATTCATGTTTTCATTATGTGCGGTTGGGTTAAACCAGTTCGCTTATTTTCAATCATGGGTAACAATTATGTGCTTGGGCATATGTGCCAGTTTTCGGTCGTCTGTTAATCCTTGCGGGGCTTTGCATAAATTTCCACCACCACGTCCATCGTATGGATACACGCAGTGTTGGTTGGACACTGATTTTCAAACATACAAACATAACACCGGCTGTTAAAGGCCTATGCAGTAACAATTTACTTCCAATTCAAGACATAGCAAATTCCGTTTTTAGTGTCCAACTGCAATTTACTACAACAAATTAGACGCGAATTGCATCATTGCCCAGTAAAAATAAAAAGTTGTACAGTTAGTTATGTGCAGTCATGATGTATACATTATTTAACATCATCCGTTGACTGAACAGATCTACCAAGTGTTTCCGGATGAGGTGCTGGGCTCCGGACAGTTCGGTATCGTGTACGGCGGCAAGCACCGCAAGAAGGGATTCGACGTTGCCATCAAAGTAGTCGAGAAGATGCGCTTCCAGCACAAAGAGGAAAGCCAGCTGCGTCACGAAGTTCAGATTCTCGAGGTTCGGCCTATTTCACTTTCCGGTGCCAACAGCTCATGCCTTTGGCGTGATACGTTAGACGTGCCGAGTCTGGAGCGCTGGGAAACGTCGTTAGTCCGTTGATTTGCTTACTGTGCGTCTCTATGCAAAGGATTTCCGCGGCCCGGGGCAACTAGGCGGCGGCATATCGTTAAACCTCGAACTCGCTCGACTGACCTTATCGAATCTAAACCGCCGTTTCCACGCCTAATTGATCGATGCAGTATATTGTGACGCGCAAGATTGAGTGAGGACGTTTGTAGATGAAATAACGTCTCTCGTATATTTTGGGTGGCAAATAGCAAGGTGTGCAAGTATCGTTGGCGTGAAGGCTTTGTTTACACCGTAAAGTTTTTGTGTTCCAGGCCCGACAAATTTATCGTAGCATTTCGGACCCAACAGTTTCATTTCACCACAGGCTCAACACAGGCTCAAATCCTGAATCGTACATTTTTGTTTTGCATTAACAAACAGAATCTAGGCCAGTGGTTCTCAAGCGTTGTTATTCCACGGACCCCTTTTGTCAAAATTCTAGTAGTACGGTTTATTTAAAGAAATTACGTTTTAAACAAAATTCCCCAGTTACAAACACAAAATTACCCCAAGTGAGATCTTCTCCCTGTTGGGAACCCCTGATTTAGGCAAAAACTATTTCTTTTTCGAAATTGGCGTGCCAGGTTCTGGTCAACAGTTTCAAAAGCTCTATCGATAGTTTATAATTTCTTCAAAAAAATCTTTGATTGCCGCAGTGCTTGGACCAACCCGGGATCGTGAAGTTGTACAACATGTTCGAGACTCCCGAGCAAGTGTTCGTCGTCATGGAGAAGTTGCGAGGTGACATGCTGGAGATGATACTTTCCAGTGAAAACGGACGACTGCCGGAGAGAATCACCAAATTCCTTATCACCCAAGTAAGTAGATCGGGTTCGAATCCCACCCTGTCCACTCCGTGCTAAACAATTATGTTATGCATAGGTGTGATAAATACATTCAAAAATATAACTAAAACATTTTTTAGATCTTTAAAAGGTTGCTGTCGTATTCCTAAAGGTATTATGGGCCCCTGCTATGAGGAGACACATGATTCTTGAAACGCACATTAAAATGGGTTGTGAACTGTAACTTTTGACCCCAGTTGACCCATCGGTTCACCCACAGGACCCCAAAACGCAAAAAAATTAAGACAATAATATATTCAATATGTAACACATTTTGTGTGATTGTCACCCAATTTGTATTTTTGCAGATTCTTGTCGCACTTCGCTACTTACATCGCCAAAACGTCGTGCATTGTGATTTGAAGCCGGAAAATGTTCTGCTGTCGAGCAACGATCCATTCCCGCAGGTAAACACATGCGTGCGAGTAACGGACAATTTTTGTACCTTTACGTTACATGTTAAAATTTAATTTCCATTATTGTGACAAATGGCGTCCGTTTAATGTAATTAGTTTTCGATTACAGCATCTGAATCAAAATCCGAATACACGATTTGTCTGTTCGGATCAATACAATCTTTTTTCTAACACAAAGTAAGCATTAACAAAACGTAGTAATGTCTGTTTCCTTGGTCGGGTCACAATTTTTTATCTTGGCGATCCATGCTTGAGGTCAAAAGGATTCAGACGTGCCCGTAGTCATTTCTTTGCTTTTGCTTTGACAGTTTGGTTTTGTAATGTTGAAATTTTTGTTGCAGCTGAAATTGTGCGATTTTGGCTTCGCAAGAATCATCGGGCAGAAATCATTCCGCCGCTCTGTAGTGGGAACGCCTGCTTACCTTGCACCAGAAGTGCTTAAAAAAGAGGTTTGTTGTTACCCTGCAAACTATAGTTGAGAAACGTTAATCATCCATGTGACCACTCTGAGGTATCGAGTCAAGCGCGGTGGTGTTTGTACACAAAAAAAACTTGAGAAGCCAGATTTTGTGACAAAGGCCATTTCTGTAATAAACCGCCTGGGAAAAAACATTTGGTTTAAAATCCCTACAAGGACGACTTGTATGGAAACGTTTCTACCACAATGCATCATACAACTTTGCTCGCCTATACCACGGTTCCTTTAATACGTTACACATTAACACGGCTTTGTTTGTCGCTTTAATATCTCCCAGATGCCAAACGATAAACTCAACGAACCTCCTAAACCCAATACATAAACACCTTACCAGCGCGTTGGTCGATGAACTGATGGCAAAATGCCGCGTGATCAACGTAACCCACCGGTTTTTAATAATTGTGTGCGAATGTCTGTTTAGACCCAGTTTAACCCTGGTATTCACGTCAATCTGACGTTGTTATGTAATTGGGTCTTAACACTGTTTTGCCCGCGATGACTAAACTTATCCTTCGACACGCTCTTTGTGGTCATGCGGATAAACACGTTTTTTTGTGACGCGAGGACAACTTATGTAATCGGTGATTGTTTGTCCTCTTTGGCCCGTTGATACTTCGTCCATACTTGTTCAGAATGCATTACACATATATTAGTTAAGCTTCTAACGTTTACGGGGTCTATCATGTTATAATCTGGACAGTACATACGTTTTGATCCTCTTTAATGCTTAACCAAGCTCTGGGAATGAAAAATTATTATACACTGATCATAAACAAGCTGTGCATGTTCCGGTGGCCTCTGTATAGCATAGATAGGTGGAATTCCAGAGAAATGGAGTAACCGCGAATAGACCTGTACTTACGTATTGCATCACTTCCATTCGTGTTACAATTAGCGGAAAAGGGCCGACGAAAGCTTGTACGAACGCCTGCAAGCTCAAGCTATTCGTCGAATCGTGGGCGGACCTGTTTTCACAGCGTAAAGGTGATACTGTAAATAACCTCGCATCATGGGACACCTTTACGCCAGGATGACTTTACGTTATAGAGATGTAATGGTGATCGGCCGATAGACGCTTGCTCAACATCCTTGGTGATACCCGGAACAGTATGGACTTTCGTTTGTCGGCTATTAGGAGTGCCTTGACAACATTGAGAAACGTACACGCACTTACAGATCGACATATGACCAATATGGATTCACACTATAATCACACTGAACCACAACAGTATAAAAACGAAAGAGAACAGGGATGCATCTTTCGCTTAAAAGGGCATTTGTCAAGCGCCTGTGTTTACTTTGCCAATACCGGGATACATATAACGGATTGCTTACCTTGTCAGTGAGAGAGATGCGATTGGCGTTTGTTCAATACAGACACCGCAAAATCTCGGCTTTTATGTTTCAGTGCTACAACCGATCGTTAGACATGTGGTCAGTGGGAGTGATCGTTTACGTCAGCCTGTCGGGCACATTCCCGTTCAACGAAGACGAGGACATCAACCAGCAAATACAAAACGCAGCATTTATGTATCCAGCCAACCCTTGGAGGGACCTGGGCCGCGACTGTAAGTGTGCTAACTAATACGTTTATTTTGCATGGATTATGTAAAATGGGCGTTACAGCAACGGGTTCTAATTGATCAACAATGTGTCATATCTATTGCGCAGCTATCGATTTGATCAGCACGCTGTTGCAAGTGAAAAAAGGAAAGCGGCCAAGCGTCGACAAAACTCTATTCCATCCGTGGCTACAGGTTTGCGACTTAATCAGAATTTACATGCTAATTAGTAGGCTTGACCGAATTTGTTGTTTTGATCTTCCCAACTGGAATGTCCACCATGTGTTTTAGTAACAAAATAACACTGCATTGTGTGTCAAAAATGTCAAAAAACCTTATTTGTATTCCCTGATGCACGACAGTAACCAATTCTACTACTATACTTTGATGATGCTTATAGGTATTGGCACTCCCGGGTATTAGGTAATGTCTGCTCTTTCGTTGCTTAGTTAAAACCCAACGTACCAAATCTTATTACTCAGGACTTTCAAACGTGGCTTGACCTCCGTCAGCTCGAAACCACAGTGGGACAACGTTACCTGACTCACGAAAGCGACGACGAACGATGGGAAAACTATCGACGGGAACACGAGGCCTCGATCGCCGCAAGCCAAACTTCCGCTCGCTGACCGCGAACGCTGATACAGATGCTGCTGCTACTGTTGCTGCTCGTGCAAATCATATTTGCTGCAAGAGGCAGGAACCAGTGCTGCAAAACAAACATTGTGGGTGTTAACGTGCGTGCTCATGGTTTCACTGTTCTGTAATTGCGTGTTTTGGGCCAATGTGGGCGAAGGCATGGGTGGAAAGCCGATGGCCGCTCTCCCAATTACGTATGGTTACTGTCTTCGCTCATGTCTTGTGTATCAAATATATTGCTGCCGTGCAGTTACTCTGTCCCCTTTCTATCGCTTTCTTTCTATCACATTTTCTCTCTTAACGGCCCTTGTGCAATGTACTAAATCGTGAACTAACCAACCTTCCCGCGTGCCTTTTTCTCGGTTTCATTCGGGTGGCGAATAAACCATGTAGAAAAGCTGTGCGCCTTCGTTTTTTATGCCAAAGGTATTAAACCTGGCGCAATAAATAGCGTTCCACAAACAGAAGTGACGTAGATTGTTCATTACATACAATTTGCGATTAAGCACTCAAACAGATAAATTTAGCAAATTAAGTTTTTTTGCCAAGTAATAATACAATGTTGGGAACCACTGGTGTACCTAAAAATAAATATTACACTTATCATAAATACCTCCACTTTTAAGCGTAGGTTCCTCATCTTAACTCAGTGGTTCCCAACCTCTCCAGGGAGGAATTTCATAGGTTAAAGAAGATGAACTTAAACTTACAAGTTATTCGTGATGGTAATAAGTTACATCACTTTTTGTCTAGTAGGGGAGGAATAAATAGTTCCGAAATTAGCAGAGACGGAATGCGTCAAAAAAGGTTGGGAACCAATGCCTTTAGTGCCTTGACTCTTTAAAATTCCTCTGGTTGGGAACCATTGTGTAAGGTCAAAGATCAAAACAAATATTGCTTGCATCGCAAATCCTAACTTTCAAAACGGTAGGAAGCTCACCACTGTGAATATATATTGTATGATATAACCTTATTCATTAAAGCTGAAGAAAAAAACACATCACAGGGTGAGTAGGATTTGCAGGTTTTGACTCTTTGGTCGTTTAGTATTTACAAAAATTGCATTTTGTGTCAATTTAAACACAAAAAGGTACTGGTCCGGATTTACCCAATTTTCGCGGGCTTTTTGCTTTTGTTTTTGCGAGATCACAACTCACAAGCACAACAGATAGGAGATGACAACATTTTACCGTTTTGTTACCTTTCACCTGATATCTATCTGCTAGCCCTAACAAACATGTTTGGTGAAAAGGCACTGGAACTAATTAGAGAATTTAATAGAAACAAGGATGGAAATCTGGGGCCGTATAATGTAAGAAATGAATGTCTAAAAGTAATCCTCTAACATTTAGCTAAATGGAGATATTTCAGTTTAACTTAATTCTTGTAGGTTTGGTATAAGTATATAATATTCCAAACATGAAAGAGGTGTGTGTGTTGTGTTAATCCTGCTGTAAGAGGTCTTCCAAAATCTAAACTGCAGTTAGTTTAAACTCACAACATCAGCCTATATAAACATTTGGTCACCAGTGCCTTTGTTTAGTATGTAAGGTTATAGAATTTTTGGACTTTTACTGAGAACAGAATAAACTAGAATGTCATACAACCATTGTTTCTCAAAAATTTTGAAAAAAACTGGTAATCTTCAGTGAAATAATAAACAATAGAACCCACAATAAAATGGGTATTTCTCTGCACGTTTAGATGTTTATGAGCAATTCTGTTCTTAGCAAAGCTACGGTTTAAGTCTTTGTGGTTTTATCAATAACTTATATGCTGACATTTGCCACAGTTGTACACTGAACAGGAAGTAGAACCGATGTTGTGCATTTTAGGAAGATGGTGTCCGACAAGTACTGGAAGAAATGCAAGTGCTTTATGAGGCAAATCAAAATGATGTGTAAGTAGAATGTTTGTGTCAAATACATGTGGAAATTGCCTCAGTGAAACTTGCACATCACCTAAAAAAAATTCAACTGAATATACTATATTTACAACATTTTTGTTTACATTTGCATGTACAGTAACTTTTGCATTTTTAGTGCACAGCTAGTGCAGGAT
>QXVZ01007824.1:0-23137 GCA_008931825.1 Phallusia fumigata
GCAAATGCCTGAGTCAGTCAGCGACGTGGCATGTATGTCGAATAGCTCCGAGATGCCTTCACTGTCATCTAAGCTAAACAGATAGTCCTCTGGATTCATTGAGGGTGATAGAGGAATAAAAGACACCGAATCTTCATCGATGAAAGCGGAATCAACCTCTGTGTCATTAGTTGATCTTAGTTGATCTTCTGTTTGAAGCAGGAGGGGTCTTGAAGCCTCTAGAGACGGGCAGATTTCTTGATCCTCCATCAATGCTGACGTGTAGCCGGAACACTCGGCGGTGTTTTTGTCTAGATGTTCAGTAGTTTAAAACAGGTGAAAAAAACGCCAAGTGCAGCAAAAGTTCGAGCTGTTTGCTTCTTATTGGGATGGTATACTACTGTGCAGTTGATTAGACAGTTGGCAAATTCATGAAGTTTTGGGTTTTTCAACGAAGTTATATTGGCTTACAAAACTTTAAACAAGAAAATTTAATACAACACCCCCTTTGCAACATTGTCAACTAGTTTTTGAAAACTAAAAACTACTGATAGCGGCAAAAATATATTTTTTATTGTCACATTTTACCTTGTGATAAAGAGCTGTCTAAATTAGAGTCTGAAGAGCAACTATCTTCCCCAGCTGAAAATGATGTCGAGCTCTTTGAAGGTGACATGAGATCCTCAGGATCAGGACAAAGAAAAACATCAATTTCACCCTTGGTACTTTTCAACAACATCTGAATTTTCTGTAACAAAACAAATCTTTAAAAAGACTTGATAAGAGTATATTTTTAGTATTTTTTAACATATTTTTACTATTGGTAACATTAGAGTTGTTTAAAAATGGTAAAACTTATTCCACAAGCATAATGTTTTGGACCTCTCCGGGATCCGGAACTTCCAGTTTGGTGTCTTGCGGTGCTTTAATGCAAATAACAATTTGGTCTTTAAAACTTTTGATGCTTCGCAGGTCCTGATACGTCACATATGAAAATGTGTCATTGAAACCGTAAGTTAAAGATACAAACCAAACAAAAACAATGATATCTTACAAGTACATGCCCTGGCTGATAAATTGTCAATATATTTACATTTCTAGTTTCAAGCTTCGAAAAAAAGGATATTTGGAATTTGATTCAGATAAACGCTCCAATTCGATTTGCCGCTGTCGAATTAATGCATCCAGCTCCTCTTCTTGTTCTTTTAACATTTGCATTTCAGTCCTTGAAGCTTTTGTTTCCCTGTCAATTTCATGGGAGTTGCTTGACGTTTTTGCAGCCCTAAACAAGAGAAAGTATGTAAGCATATACTTTTGCAAGAAAACCAAGAAACCTTCCAGCAATTTACTTGGAAAAAGGAACTTTAAGATTGAATCAAGCACTTACAACCATTGGACATTGTTTTTGGAACGTTTTTCGATCAACTTGATGCCTTCCAAGACATTGGTGATGTCATATATGCGCCTTTTCTGCACATGAAGAACTTCTGCAGCCCAGTTTAAATCTAGCACACCATCATCGGATGTATGCATAAGGTTAATGAATCTGTAAACAGAAAAAGTAGAATGTAAATACAGTGATGTGGTGACTGTTTTTTTTTGTGAAAAGGAAAATCACATGATAAAAATTAACCTTTTAGTAAGAAGACCAAGAGAGGTGTCATATCTTGATTTTTCTCCAGGTGATTTTTGCACTGCACTGACAGAGGATTGTCGACTTCTCTTTTTAGTGATGGGATTGGGAGCAACCATCTGGTGCTCCATGCTATTCTTCCCCCTAGACTTCAATGGAGACTAAAACGCCACACACTGTGTGTTATTATATGTAAAATGGCAGCAAATTTGTTGTCAAGCGTAAAACTTTACCACAAGACACACCACCATTTTACGACTCTCAACATAGCAAACTATGTGCGCAATGCATGTAAAGCAATCTTTTTCCTAACCATAAAGCCTTTTTGTTGGTCAAAGTTGTAAACCATGCTATACAACATTCAATAACTTTGAAGGGATAGCAGTATTAGATTTTCTAAATTTGAAATTTACATGCACAGTGTAGTACAGTTTACCATAACAAGGGTAGATAAAAAGTCTTACTGGTTGCATATAACATGAAAGATTGTTTTCTTGTACTCTGGTGTAGGTTGGATCTAGCTCCAGTTTTCGCTTTGCTTGCTGAAAAATGTCAAACACTTGAATTGGACCAAACAAATCAACAGGTGGTTTCACCTAAGTTAGGTAAGAAAGAAATCATGCAATTCCATAAGGTTTTATTTTGTATGGCAAAACACTAGTAAAAAATAATAAAACTTGAAAATACATTGCTTAAATTTATAAAAAGCTGTTCCGAACAACTGTGCTTGTAGGTTGAGATTTAACCACAAGCTCTTTATTTATAAAATGGTCATGGAAGATCCAGTGTTTAAAATATGTACTTGGACTTGTGACTTCATGGCACTGTTTGTTGTTATGTCAGCGAGGCCAACAATTTCATGATGACCAGTCAGCCATTGCATCCCCTCAGTTTCACTTGGTGAGAAGTTCAACTCGGCAGGAATAAAACTGTAAGCAGAGATAATTGCTTTTCAAATTGCTAAAAAACTTTAACCCAATGAGGTTACAATGGTTAAGTGCACTATACAGATGTTTTGTCCTCATTAGAAATACACAAAACACATGTAAATCAAAACAAAAATTACATCTAAACTCATGTTGTTGTACCTTGTGTCTGCCAATCCAGGCGACAACGATGCAAGGTTGTTTGACAAGGTTTCCCTCGCTGTTGTGGCAGAAAACACTCTCTTTGATGTACTTGTCATTTTTGAAAGTCAAAACTTAAACATACATATACTCTACTGATCTTTTAGAATAAGTGTAATATAGTGGCAGTAGATTCGTGAACAAGCACCAAAACAAAAGATCTATGGTAGTGGCCAGTAATATTTTTTTATTTTTTTCATCTAGGAAGGTTCACTAAATAAAGCAAGCAGTTTGTCCTTTGTTATGATTAGTGGCACTTATGTACGTATGACGACATTTTTTTATATTTGTGCTACTGTTCTTAAGAGTCCACCACTGTGGTTCCCATCCGGGAAGTAATTTCATGAGTGAAGGGGAGGAATTTCCACTTTATAATTAAGTGATTTATGAAAAGTGTAGTATTTAAGTAAACCAGTGGTTCTAAACCTTTTGATATTACTTTGTATCGCTTCTTGTCTAGTAGGGGAGAAATGTAAAGTTCAAAAATAAGCAAAAGGGGAATGAATCAAAAAAGGTTGGGAACCACTGCTCTAGAAGGTCACAACTAAATTTATAATGCCCTACTACCACCATTTTGGCTCCTATCACAAAATATTTAACCAATTCACTTGGATTTTGTACTGTTTTAGGATCACTTTTATGCAGCACCCATGTACATTGCAACTTTTTGTACCATAACGATATGCTAGTTCAATGTCGTAAGTTTTTTCACCTCTTTGGTGCATCTAGGTAAAGCAAACCAATGTGGACGCTGTTATAACAAAAATGGGACACCCACAGCTCCAGCTATAGTTGCAGTTTTACTTGTAACTAACACACCCACATTTATTTACAAGGATTGTTGTGGCTAAATGTTACAGTTTCTAAAAGTGTAACATGTCTTAGATGTAGAGGGTTTTTAGTAACAAAGTAGGGTAATAGGCTGGTTGTTAAAAAACAGTGCATTTGGTTTATCAGCCAGTGAAGTGCATCCACAAACATAGATACATTAATTATCAAGAAATTGCATATGTTGTGTTTTGCCTGCTATTTTTGTTATCAGAACAGCCAAAAAACAAACAAAACCGCACAGGCAATATGGCAACACGAGTGTACACAAACTCATTTAAAAAAAAAATGCACCAAAAATACAGCTGAAATTTTTGCAACATGTAGGTGGTATTTTTCAGGCTGTTGCCCATAGTTGGCTTTCTCTGTGGTAAATGTTTTCTTAATGTCAGTGTCTGTGTGTGGTTGATTTAACTTTGTGGCTTAACACCAGATTTTACTGGCAAAAGACAGAAAATAGAACAGTTTATACCTGCAACTATCACTTAAAAAATGGTACTCAACCTATAGTGAGCACTGAAACATCGTTACCCCAAAAACACTGGGAAAGTCCATGACTTAAGTCTACCACACAGTCACACACATGCCAATTTTCGCCTGTCTGGTTTGATAACACAAAAATTTCAGCTTGTTCAAAACGAGTGTCTACTGTGGATATAACAATGCATTTAGCTCGGTAAGTTTGCAACGTGTAATAGCTCCTACGACGAACAAAAAAGCAAATTTGTTGTAATAATGCTAACAATCAAATAAATTGGCCATCGTAAAACAACTAACAGATACTATTACCCAACGTAGGACGCAAATAAATTACATCTGACATAACGCCTGTACATGCAATGGCAATTTTTCCAGCAACAGTGGGTAGAATAGAAATCTTAATCGATCTTACTTTTTGCTGTTTTTGCGCACTGACCAGCTAAGATTTGAACATTTGTTGCAAAAGAAGGCTATCAGATAAATATACGACATGCGCTGATCACTTTTTATTCATAGAAGCGAGTTTTTCGAAACGGAAACCACAACAAGAGACAGGAAGCGCCTCGAACAAAAGCCTAGTAAGCGCACGAACTGTTAAACTTCCCGCGAGTAGGGTCACGTGACTTTATTGACATGAACGATAGAAATCATATGCCGCGCGAAACTTATTTTTCCAACAGCAATCATTTGATGACAATTGCAACATTTAACAAGGGCAACAAAAATGAAACCATGTAGGTGAAATCTTATAACATATTATTTGACCTTGTTTTGTAATCTGTAATGACTCTTTATAGCTTAAATATTTTCACTCCGTTAATTTACATATTTCTCAGTCGTAGAAGAATGTCACAGTGAGGTTTATAATGTCACGTTGGGGTATTTAGTATTTTACTCCTTTTTTGTCTCAGCTTTCACTGGCGAGTTATTGGCATCTTCCTTTTTGGGTCGCTTTAATAAACTTTTGCAAACATGTTACAATCAGTTTTGTGTATTAGTAGGCTACAAGCGACATGTATTAAAAATACAATACACATTGGCCAGCAATGTACATTGCACTTCATGATTAGTCAAGTATCAGGACACAACAAGAAGATGATTAGACATGTAGGGCAGACATAAATAATAAAAGATTACAACTTGATGATACGTTTACATCATAAAGTCCAGAATGGCAGGCAAGTGAATAGTGTCTTTTGTTTCAATGAAAACAAACCTAAAAGGCGATCACCAAAAGAACTTAATATTGTACCGATATTGTTTTACTCTCATGAGTAGCTTGACAACTGTTCGCAATTGTAAATGTTTATTTGCACAACATGTTATAAATATATGGTGTATTGCATTTGGAAAATGAAATTTCGAAGACAAATTAAATTCGAAATAGGGACAGTACATAGATGTTACAGTAAAACAGTTATTGTGCACAAGATAATAATATGAAGCGCTATAGATCAGCAACTAATCAAAGGGGTTAGGGGCGTTTTCTTTATCATCGGCGTTTTTTTCGGCGGAATGTTTTTCTTCATCGCTATCCTTTTTGGTATCAGCCGCTTTACTGGATTTGGAAAGATCATCCTGTTTGAAGTAAAAATTGTGGCATATAAGCCTGTATTGTCACCGAGACTTTTTTAAACACGATGAAAATTTTAAATAATAATTGAACAGCTATCCTTTCCCACAATTTATAAACGCGTTTAACTAAAACTGGTCTTTTTTGCGCGAGCCTACAAAACCATGACTTGGTTTTGATTTTAGCTTTGTGCATGAATTAGCAATCAGTTTTTGAATTTGTTGAACAATCACTTCGTTCCAAAACTCAAGGGTGCAATTTTTGGGGGGGTTGTCATTGAGATATCACACGACACCACCAACACTGATGCGTCACAAAGTGGTCGAAAACATTCTAAATTATATATGTGCCACAAATTAAATTTCATTGTTTAGGGTAGTGTCCTGTTTAAGGTAACGAAAATACGTGTTTAAGGTAATACGAAATACGTCAAGTTATGGTAAAACCTTAAAACAAAAAAGATATATCCTAAAGCCCACCTCTTCTTCTTCCTCCTCAATGGCAAACGGATTAAGAGCGTCATCATACTCAGATATGGATGCAGGTTTACTCTAAATAACATTAAAGTTACGTTTATCGCTAATTTGTTTGAAATGTTGTGCCGCTTTTTGTGTTCCTTTTTGAGTTAAAACAATTGACATTATAATCGACACGGATTTGGATTAGGATTTGTTCAGACGTAATTTTCGAAGCTGTTGAGTTCCAACGAGTATGCCACAAGACTTAATCCGAATGTACTTCAAAATGTCATCTCCCGGTTTTGGATTTCTACATTCTTAATTTACCGCAGAATTACTTTGAAAGGGCTTAGATGCCTGGATCGATACAAAGCATTGATTGCATTGGTAGTGGTTAGGCGGTCCATACGGCAGACGAGTAAAATTTCAGCCTGATTTATTATTTCAACAAACGTTTTAACTTGTTTGTGGAAGTTTAATCTGTAAACAAATGGTTGACATATTTTAACGAAATGTAAAGCACAATGAAAACAGTGGCAAAGTTATATTGTGCTAACATACAGGGCTTGGCTTTAAACAGGGACGGTATATCATAATTATTGCAAAAGTTATTTGTAAACCTAAAGCTATTCTGCTTAAGAAGCCGATAGAACTGGCAATACGGCAATAAACTTTCTACAGCGGCACCACGATACGAATGGTAAGACAAACATGTCATTTACGGTTGTTTGTTGTTCCTAAATGAACATTGACATGCGATATTCATCGTTTGCTTTTACTTTTCCTGATGCTTAACAAAGAATCTTCCAAAAAAGGTCATTTGAGCCTTGATTGGTCTTTTATTGTTTTCAGCCCCCGCATGGACAACAGGAAAGATGTGGGGGCCGTACTTTTTGCTCAAAATATCGAACATGGCATTATTATGGCATCAGATACCTTAACATTTTAAGTTACTCACCTCGTCAAGTTTTTTCTTTATCGATGGGGGCCTCGGTCGCGGAGGTGGGACTTTTCCAGCTGGTTTTGGAGGTGGTGTTTTGCCCACTCGTGGTGGGGCAGACGGTGTCCTACTTAGACCTGAGGCTGGCGGGGGCCCAGGGGGTTTGGGGGCTGCAGGTTTCCTTCGACTGGGCACAGGAGAACTCGTAGTGGCCGACTGACTCATGGCTCTGGGTTTAGGTGATTCTTTTGGGGGTGATGGGGGGCGTGATTTTTTTACGTCCGGCTTTGGGGGCGGGTGTTCAGCAGGTGCGGTGACCGAGCGGGGTTTTGATTTGGGGCGTTGCAAACTGTTTGATTCGTGCATATCAGCTTTCGAATCAGTTTGTTTTGATTGACTAGATGATGATCGGTCTTTTGGATGAGGGGCGGGTTTTGTTGCGTCGCTTTTTTGATTATTAGAAGTGTCAGAATCACCGCCATTTTCCATGATCACTTGATGTGAGTCAATTTTTTGGATTTCATNTCATGGCTCTGGGTTTAGGTGATTCTTTTGGAGGTGATGGGGGGCGTGATTTTTTTACGTCCGGCTTAGGGGGCGGGTGTTCAATAGGTGCGGTGACCGAGCGGGGTTTTGATTTGGGGCGTTGCAAACTGTTTGATTCGTGCATATCAGTTTTCGAATCGGTTTGTTTTAATTGGCTGGATGATGATCGCTCTTTTGGATGAGGGGCGGTTTTTGTTGAGTCGCTTCTTTGATTATTAGAAGTGTCAGTATCACCGCCATTTTCCATGATCACTTGCTGTGAGTCAATTTTTTGGGTTTCATCAGAAGAGGATGGCTGATCCATACCATTCGATTTCTGTGTTGCGTTGTTATCGGTTTTTGTCGCTGGTCCAGAAGTAGATTTTGATCTTTGAAGGCGCTTCGCCTTCGCGAGAATTTCAACTACATTTAAGTACACGGGTAGTAGGTCGGGAAACCTTTTCTTAATTTCTTTGCAGCCAGGATATGCAATCATGTCCTTTTCCTTAATATCATCGCTATTTGCCTTATGCGGAAAATGTGGAACGTGGATTACCAGCAAGGATTGAATGACGTCAAACACATCAGTGACGTTGTTCGGGAGATGTTTCGCCGACTTGTGACCCGTGTTAAGCGATTCTTGACTGCCGTCGAAACTTAGCAACCAAGCCAACTTGGAGATTGCTATATCAGCACAAATTTCTTGAACCTGCAAAAGAACACAAGAAGTTGAAGAGTAACAACTTCATTACCAGTTTAATACCAATTTTGCAATTTTGTTTGTTTCTGAAAACAGTACACATGACAAATTACAAGCCTTGCGGTGTAACAAACTATAGTTCTTCAGGAAGTTTTACGTTTTCGATCAAAACAACGCTTTTAGTATTGGATGAACACACAACAACACTGACAACGTCAGTTCCACTGTAAACAAAAACGTCAGTTTTCATCACGGGTCAACTGCAGGATTTCTGTTTTAGGGCCTTAATTGGTATTTCAATGACAATTTGTTGTTTGTTCACGAATCTCAACTTCAGTACCACATTGGGCGTGGAGGCCCTTTTATCTCAATTAGTGCTCCCACCTCCTTCATTTCCGTGATAATTGCTGCCTGCAGAGTCGGTAGCACATTCTCATGGGTAATTTCCAAAATACCAGAGTAGGCAAACTTGAGTATAGGTCGCAGTCCAGCTGCTGAGCACTCAAATCCGACTTCGGTAACTTCACCAGCAATCATTTTCGTCTTCGGATTCACGAAATGCGATCTGTAGCATACTATAGTTGTTTTTAAAATGACTCATAAAATATAGTAATGTTATTGTACTTGACCTAATCGGTTTGTGGAAATGGGTCCATTTTTGCAAACTTTTTAGTAACCAACGCAAACGTTACTGCCAATACATTGCGTAACGTTAAATGCAAAACCTCGAAACCTGTGTTTCGAAACAAAAACATGACCAAAACAGCTGTTAATTTACATTACAGTAACAGGCAAACTCCATTGTTTAATTTTAAGTTCACACAGAAGTGACGTAACAGTCCGGAAAAACGTCTTGGTGAAGAGTGCGCTTGCTACTCATGCTAAACCCAAAGGACGTGCTATTATAACATCAAAGGTTAAAACTGTCAACGCGTTTGCCAATAATCCGGGGCACTGGATGGTCACCGGCCAAGAACAAAACTGGTTTGCACGTGACTCACCGGAACATGCCGCCACAAGCTGCTAGCACTACTTTGTGGGCGGCCAAATCCGCGTCGTAAGCCTTAAGCGTGACATCAAAGAACATATTTTTCTTTCGAAATTCGTCGAGCCGCTGCAGAAGCTTGTCACCATATTGCGCCACTTCCTGGTTCCATTTGAACTGAATACATTCGATGTGTTTCGAATTTGAAGTTTCATCTGTGACTTTAGACGCTGATGAGCTGGCAACTTCAACTTCTGGTTCCATATTTACTTCTCAGAGAAATACGGTTCAGTAACAACCCTAAGCCTCCATGCAAATCAGTCAAGCTCGCCTATTTAAACATGGTTGGTGTTAAGTAAACTCTAAAACGTTACAGACTTTGGAAACTGGAAGAGTATGACATTTCCTTGACTTTGCCTTTTTATAGGTCTAGTGTCCAGACAACAAACAATGACAGGGCGTCTGAAGCTAGTTATTTATTCCTATCAACTGTCCACTTACGAGTTAATGAGGTGCTTTGAAGTGTTAACGCCTTACCACTAAATACTCTATACACTGACAGTCAAGCACGACTAATGAAACAATAGATAGCACTGCGAGGTTATCTAAGCTACATGTACAAAAGGGTGGATCATATGACCTTTGGGTTTGGGCGGATCACAAACCACAAGCGCAGACATCAGCAGTCAGCACGTTCCCCGACGCTCAACTAATGTATACAATATCTCTGGTTCCTGTCACTTGTTTACATGTAAGTTAATTGTGCTTGAACAGTTCCCCCACCATAGACTCGCGACGTGCAGCAGCTGCTGTTCATAAGCACCTACACTCTTCTGTTCATGTAAATGTTCACTGCATGTTATATCACGACTTATCAATAATGGATTGTCATCTAGGAAATAGACAACGGGCGTTACCCAGCCCTCTAACAAAAGCAACTGTACTTCTACTATACATTTTCTGTTTCCTTCATTACAAGTATCCGCTGTGCTGCATAGAAACATCGTTCAGGTCCCACACAACACAACAGCCTGTTACAGTCACTTTGCGAGCTGTGGGCCAATCAATAGACTGGCTTCCTTCTCCATAGTTGTTGTTCAGCATGACTTAACTCTGCCGCACATACGTCACACTTGCCTGCGGCACAGGAACGCGACCTACGAACCGTTGCTTTCGGTAATTGAAGCAGCTATTTACAATTAGACGAAAGTCGATGCGGTTCGCAACTTAGAGATACATAACAAACGTGTCGCCCGGAAACCTTAGCCTATTAGCTTTCATGATGAAGTAAATTTAATTAACAATATACCTCGATCGATATCAATTTTGTTCGCTCTTACATTATCACTTAGTTTATTATTTAAATGTTAGTCAAATATTATTACGTGAAATTCACGATAATGTGTTAATTCGACTCGATTCGAAAGTTACGGATCACACCATACTCTCAAAAATCACTTTTGACTGCTGTGAGGCACACATTATATTTACAGCTTTTCCATCTCGAATTAAATCAGTCTATTTTTATCGACCAAACGGTCTAAAAAGTGCACATGATCAATTTTTTGATCCATGACCAATACGTTCCGTGTGAAAAGATTTTAAGGCTGTTTATTTTTAGGATGTACGAATTTAACGATAATTTTATTTTAGTCAACATTTTATAAAAATTAAATATTAATATTTAATTACTTTGATTAAGGCCGGTGCTTGTTTTTGGCTGGCTAGTACTTTTTGCATAAAAAGGAGAATAAAATCTTTACTGTCTCACAGGACCAAATAAAAAAGGCTAAAACTGCAAGGTGGAATTGGACGAGTCCAAATACTTTTGCACGATGGTACAAACCTACTATGTGCAAAATCTTGGGTCAAATTGGGTGATGCTTGTTAGACTTAAAAATTGACCAGTCACGAAAGTGTTGTTGCAAATGCACATAGGTACAGCGTTAATTGGTCTTTATATCCTTTTATAATCCTGGAAATAAACATTTTATTTGTGTTAGAAAATAATAAAAACGTTTTTTGTTTTATTTTATTCAATATGTTGTGTCACCGCTTTTAACATGACATGCACAAGACAGCTAGTTTAGTTGTTCAAAAAATAAAAGTTGATCTTGCAAAATATTTGTCTGTAAACGTTTTTCTGATTGTTGCATTAAATAAGGCCTAAAAACGAATAAGGCAATTCCGTTTTTCGCGAATTTGCATTTTCTAAAAGTGCAAAATTTCATAGACACCTTAAAAAAAGAAAAAGAATAATGGGACATCGAAAATCCTTCGCGTGTTTTAATTTCTTTGGCTCTTTTTAAGATGTTTATGACATTTGCGTCATGCACCATTAACCTCGAAGATCGTGTTTTGCAATTTCTAAACAAGACAGCTGATTTGGCGAAGTATTATGGGTCGCGTCTTGTTTTTATTACGTTGCTTTCATCACTTTGTGGCGAGTCCAGTTAGTTNTACTTGACCCACTTGCTATTTTATGACCATGGACACAATACAGCCACAACAGGGGTTAAAGATGCACTTCAAAGGTTTATGATTACAGATTTGATGCTCATTGAGAAGCCTGAGGGAAAGAAAGTTTATGTGGAGAAATGCCTTGGCCTCATCACACAGCTTGGCTGGGTACGCACCTGCGAAAAAGTGCTAAAGAATTTGTACAGGATGTTTGTAAGCGAAGCCGCACTTCCTTCAACTAGCGGTGCAACTCTTCCTATGGAAAGCTATATTTACAACCTTCTGTATGAGGTAACCCAATCCCACCTTAAAACATTGCTACACTACCAGCATTTATGGACATAAATGTTTAGTTATGTTGGACAGACAACTTAATGATTTTAACTAATTTTTGAAATGTACTTTTTTAGTGATAAGTGTAAATGATGTATAAAATGAAAAATTCTGACTTAAGTAATAAGTTCTGAAATAGATTCATATAGTCATGTTTAAGCAGTAGTTTTGCCATGATGGTTGGTAACAATATTTTGGATGTGGATGTCATAAATGAGTTAAAGTGGAACTTCACAAATACCCTTGATGCCAAATCTAATTTGTTTACTGCCCTATCACCATAAATTAAAGTTAGTCATGTCATGTATACAACGCATGCTTATAAATAATTGACAGAGCAGGATGCATAGGATGACTACAAAGATTCCAAAATGTTTAATTAAAATCATTTTGTTCTTACAGTTTTGAAACAATACACTGCACCAATCAATGTTTTACTGTTTCTTTTTTTTTAATTCAGGTTCCTTTGCTTACTCCTGGATGTAGCCTTAAAATAGCCTGTTTTGGCCATGATGATCCAGTCATTGTACAGCAACCTGAATCATCAGAATTGCCATTACTTGACATTAGTTTAACAGAAGTTGTGCATTTGGTGGGTGGAGCAAAAAACCTGATGACCCTTGTTACCTCTCTACTGTTGGAACACCAGATTTTGCTTGTTTCTAAAGGTAGAGTTACAACCTGTCTGTGCTTCTTGTTCCCCTAATATGACCTGTTCCATGTTGATTAGGGTTTCCATTTACTTTAAGTGATGTGCAAATACTGTGGAAAGTGTAAGGGTTAAATCCAAATATAAAAAAGATGATATTCTTAATGTACAGAAGATTTGGGGGTTTCAATAACTTATCAAATGTCACCTTAATACATTAGCTGCTGGATTAATGCCTGTTTTTCCATGCCATGGTTAACAGCTCATAGCATAATATGTGTATATTTTTACCCTGTTAACATGCATAAGATATATTCTGGTACTGGTAACATTATTTAACAAACATAGACAGCCAGCGGATGATGACTGTTGCTGAAGGAATTACTTCACTTCTCTTTCCATTTCAATGGCAACACACCTATGTGACAGTTTTACCATATGAGCTTGCTACCCATTTCTTTGATGCCCCAGTTCCTTACATCATCGGTGTTTTAATCAAGGACAATGAAAAGAAACTGGTTCGCCAAGCTATTGAGGTTTGTGTCCACCACTGTAACACAATAATATTTCTGTTTGTGGTACATTCTAGTGTGGTGGTAAAACACCTAAATCAAAGTTTATACTTTGGGACTGTCTGGTGATGCAGGGCAGTGGGTAAAAAATTGTGAATGGTGCCACTACATTTCAACCCACTTATTTTCAGTAGCCCAACTTTGTTATTATTGGTGCCATGTTAACAACAGACAAGTGGGTGCCATTTGTGGCGGCCCACTACTCATTTGTTTGTTTGAACTTTTCACTGTTGCTCTATGAAGTGATTGTTTGTTAGCTAAAAAACAGTCAAAATATTGTCATTTTTTTCTAGTCAGCTGAATAAATATACTTTTATCAATGACAATGTATCTTTTACCTAAAAAACAAATAAATTAATTAACACCTCACAAGTTTGTTGTAGTTTACTTCTTTGTAAGTAATTAGAAACAAATTTTGGAATCTTCAGTATTCTACAAACATATTTTTTTTGGANTGTCCACCACTGTAACACAATAATATTTCTGTTTGTGGTACATTCTAGTGTGGTGGTAAAACACCTAAATCAAAGTTTATACTTTGGGATTGTCTGGTGATGCAGGGCAGTGGGTAAGAAATTGTGAATGGTGCCACTACATTTCAACCCACTCATTTTCAGTAGCCCAACTTTGTTATTATTGGTGCCCATTAACAATAGACAAGTGGGTGCCATTTGTGGTGGCCTACTACTCATTTGTTTGTTTGAACTTTTCACTGTTGCTTTATGAAGTGATTGTTTATTAGCTAAAAAACAGTCAAAATATTGTCATTTTTTTCTAGTCAGCTGAATAAATATACTTTTATCAATGACAATGTATCTTTTACCTAAAAAACAAACAAATTAATTAACACCTCACAAGTTTGTTGTAGTTTACTTCTTAATAGGTAATTAGAAACAAATTTTGGATTCTTCAGTATTCTACAAACATAATTTTTTAGGAAAATTGTAATAAAATAACCACAACTGAAAGTGTGAACTTTAAACTAAAAGTTGTTCAGTACCAATTAAAATCAAAAAAATACATTGCCCTGAAATTGCATCAACAATTCGTGTGGAAACTTCAGCACCCTTTTATTTTTGTTTGAAGGTCAATCAGTGTTATGTAGACTTGGATGATTTCATTGTGGAGTCCCCAGAAGATCAGCCAATATTCCCAAATCAACCAGAAATCGTTTGCAAGATCAAGCACTTTCTTGAAGAATACCAGGAAAGGGTAAAAAATATATTTTCTTGCTGTTCACTATTGACACAAAACTCACTACTGAGCCAATTTCTGTTTGTAACAAAAGGCACTGACCATCGTTTAGATAACTGGTTAGATTTTTCAAGTTCTGGTAATTCTGATATTTCATTGTTTTGTGTTAGATTTGTAGCACTCTATTATATAACATGAGAAAATTAATTTCAAATGATCAAACATGTAAATCTGTTTTATGGGTGTGACTGTAAACATACATTTTTTGCAGTTTGAAACAACAAATGAGATAACCCAGCCAAATAAAGCAAACTCACCGACAGTGGACAATAACAATTCTCCAACAGGTTTCTTTACTAATTCCTTTTTTATGTTTGAATAAGGATCAAACAACATGGTTAACATATACCAATTACTTTTTAGCCTCAGATCACATGGAAACATCAAATTTAAAAACAAATGAAACACTGTCTCGTGTTGCAAGTATTGCTCACAAAGCTGGTGTGATTGACTGTGTAGATGACCTGGATAGTTTACATGCAAATGTTGGTGGTTCTGTGTCAAGAGCAACAACAAGCTACAAGGTAGAGTTTGATTAAAACAATTGCTCAAATATGTTTTGGGCGCAGCAACCAGTATAAATTTTATAGTTACAATAAACCCTAGTTTGGTTATGTACCACAATGTACCTTGATTAAAAAATGAAAAAAATTACAATGAATACAATGCCACATTAAAAACTATTTATCACCTCTGAATCTATATACATATAAATCTTGGTCTGACAGTGTTTTAAAAATATCCAAACATTCTATGTTTTGCAGTTTCAAGACAGTGTTTTAAAGGAACAGTATTTTAACATTGAGGTTCGTGAGACAGTTGCAGCCTCATTTCTCTCCGTGTTTGCACAATATGATAAGTTTATCATTCAACCTAATCAAGATGAAAATGGAACATGGAACTTTTCTGTCGATACTCAGGACAACTTTGATAAGGTTGGGCTACCTTCTATCCTGAGAATATGATTTGCTGCAATGCACAGCTTTGTGTACATAAATTGAAGTATTATCCACGAAATATAGTAAAAAGTTTGTCACTGTCCCAGTAAAAAGTTGGGCCAAAATCCCTAAAATCTGTCTGTTTAATCAATCGCATTTTTCAATTTGCTTATCTGTACACCTTTGATTTTACCGTTTTTAGTTAAATTTATTATTTTCTGAAAACTCTGTAAGTATTATAATTCTACATAAAGCATTTTCCATTCTTTGTGCTTTATCATTACAGCAAAACAATTTTTTGTAGACCTCTTTTCTTTCGGACCAACCAGAATCCAATCTTCGCTTTTTATGTTCATTTCTTGACACTCAAATGTTTGCATCTCTTGTTGATAATGCCATTATTGCCCACCAAGCTCAGGGGAATGAACAGGATATTAAGGTAACTTTCTTCATGTTGCTGATGGATTTTTGTGACACCAATAATTAATTTCTGATGCATTATGAAGTTCTGACATTTGTTTAAACATTGTAGTTGCAATTTTAAGTGAAATTTCAGCGTCATTCATATGTTTTTATAATCGCAATGCTTATTAATAAGGTTATGCATCCATATTGTATCAGGTTTAAAAGAACAAAGATTAAACAGTAAAAGCAGCTGTTTTAATATTTGCATCCAAAAACCTGCAGGATAACTTATTGAGATTATTTGACGACCGCATCGAGCAAGCAAAACTTCCACCAGATGTAAGAAGCCCAACATCTGTCGATCTTGCTGTTGCCCCCACTAGAAGCTTTTCTGTGTCCTCAGCTTCTTATTATGATTTTCATGACATACAACCTCTCATCAAAAAGTCACGTAAGTCGACTAGCTATTGTGCTAAAATATTACACAAACATCAATATACAATACAATTTTGTTTTGCAGAATCTGCAGTTAAAAAACGTCTTACACACATTGAGATCGTAAGTGTAGCTCCACACATCGTTCACGGTCAGGAATCATTGACCGACACTGGAATTACCATTATGAACATGCCGGGTACCCTTCCAAGCTTACAGGTTTGAAAAAAAACTGAACAGAAAATTGGCAGTTTTTCTATTTGATTTGAGGTTTTATCCAGGGACCTAATAGTACTGTATCTAAAAGGGGCCTCAAATCTTGTATGGTAGTGGCACATATATTGTTACTTCAATTGTTTGTGTATATTTATGCAGTCCAATTTACTGGAATCAGAAGGCATTGGAACTAAGAAGAGACATTTAAGACGGAGAGATGAATCACGAGTTGCTTTCAGACAACCTTCACAAAAATGGGTAAGGTCAAATGATTAACTTCCGATTGTGTCAAAAAATACTTTAGCATCTGTGTTTTGCGTGAGTCCAAGAACTACTTTAACTATGAATGTTGCATACACACAATAACAAAAGGACAGGGTGGATAAACATACAGAACAAACCTAATTAGTGTATTTGTAGCATGTCCCATAATTAGCTGTTTACAGGTCATACAAGGCAGTCAGCATGCCACCTGACCCTCTTACTCACATAAGCATCATCACTGGAATGATTTGTACATTCAGAACCCCAAATTACTAACACTATGCACCATTTTACCATGTAGTGCAGCTTCAAAAACAGCTACTGCAGTAGTAACTAGTTTATTAACTGTTGCAGAGGAAAATACAACAAGCCAGAGCAAAATTAATAAGACAGCCAAGTATGTCGGAGTATTCACCCGAGGTTATTGCACAGACCAACTGGAAATTTGTTGAAAAGCTTTTGAAAGATGTCAAGTTAAAGGTATGGGTGTGTGGTGATGCAGTTTCATTTTGTGAAATATGTTTATGTGTAGTATTTTGTCTGATTAAGATTCGTTGTTTATCATTGTGGGTAGCTTTAATGTTATTTAGTTCATTACTCAGTTGTGATTACATTTATAAATCTGTCACTGTATCAGATCTGTTTTTATTTAGTGCATGCAAATGTTACTGTGACATGTTGATGAATCATGTATTACATGTGTCAATGATAGAACTGTCAACATGACAACCAACAAAGTTGGTGTTTTACTAACAACTATCAAACCAAGTCAAACTGCACTGAATGGAAATTTTGCAACACTAAACTGAAAGATGAATAGTTAGATGTATACACCGTCTTTTTATGACATAAACTGAAAATGCCAATAAAAAGGTGAACATTTTTTTTCCATTTAGACAAAAAAGATATTGGTTGGCAAAATGGGGCAGGAGGCGATTGAACTGGGCCACGGGGAGTTGTGTCTATCTGACCTTGAGGAAAACACATGGATTGCAAGTTTATGTGACCTCCTTGAGAAGGTGTGGAGCCATGGGTTGCTTACAAACCACAAAAAGGTAGGATAACGAAAAACATCTGGAAAAAGTGGTTTAGGCATGAAAAACAAAAAACTGTTTCATTTGTTCAAAAGGCCCCTTTAGTTCAAAAATTTTTTAAATATTTTGAAACAGAAAATAAAAATAGGCATGTAAAAGTGATGTTTGAACTGTGGCAAGGGAAAAAAGTTTGTTAGCACATCATTAGACATACTTGAAATGAAAATATAACTGTACATATTAAATTTAAATCCTGTTGCAGAAAATACTATTAGGAGTCTTTGTTTAACAAACACCTTTGTTTTAATGAGTTGACGATTAACCAAAAGTCTCAAATGAACCTTTTGTACAGGGTAAATCAGCCTTGTGGTCGCACCTAATTCAATACGACATGCAAGAAGAAGAAAAACACATCAAGAAGCAATCTCTTCAACACCTGAGCGGGAGTTCCCCTTCCCTGCTCGAAGACGTTGGCGACGAAGGAAATTTCGATCGAAACGCGTCATACTATTCTTTGCCGAGGTCTTTCCAGCGAAAGCGAAATCCCGATGCTTCCCATAGACACCAGATACAAAGTAAGGAGTTGCGTATACCGGGGATCGGTATTTTTCTAGAAATTTGGTGAAACTAAAATAAGAATTTTGTGTTGCGAGTCAAGGTGCCATATAATTCCCAAAGAGAGGTGATATATTCTTGTGGGTTCAATGGCCTACAAAAACACAAATAATAAAACGAAACTGCCTGTATTGTGAATAGGTAATCTGAAAGAGATTGATCTCTTTCGTTTGTATTTTTCAATGAAAATAATGATTACCATTTTTTAAATACTGTACAAAACTTAAGATCCTGCAAGTAAGGTTTGCGTTTTATTTTATTAAAAAGTTTACACGTTTTACTCATAGCTGGTCGCCGTGCAAGCGAACTGTCGTTGATTACAAGCAGCCAAAGCATTCCACCTACAAACTACGATCTTCTAACTTCCATCAGGTAAAATCTGTTAAGTTAAAAAAATCACAAGTAAATACTTGCTTACAAGATTGTTGCCTACAGCGAGATTATAAGCGCAAGAAACAATTGTACAACTCAATGTACTTTGCCTTGGGTTAGGCTTTTTGTTGCCATATACCTCTGTATAAACTCGTGTTTTGGATTTTTAATGTACAGTGTTGACACGGCTTTGTTTGTTGGTGACGTTGATAAAATCACGCGTAACTTTGTTTGCTTTATGTCGTCATCGGTCATAGGGTTGACGGGAAAACGACGCTGCGTGTATGAATGCGTGCGAGCGTGCCAGCTACTTCCGTAAATAGAACTGTCACATGAACCCCTGTATTGTTTACCTCTTATCACCTGTCTGCCTACCTATAAACTAAATTGCAATAAAACCCGCAACAATTAATTACTTCATGCTGGTTTTTGACGCTAGTAGTTATTTTACGGCCAAATAGAGCATCTTGTTATACTGGTCTATAAAGTGTCCACATATTTGGGTTTGCTGTGTAAACATTTAGATATGGACGTGCAACCATTAGTTTCACTTGACTGCACGTCACTTTCGTTTAGAATAACATGCAGGCGGTTTCATCTAGTTTAGTGTCTCAACCGTTTTTCTTGTAACGTGACTTGAACATCCAGGTGTTTTAAAAACGCTCATTTATTCTCCATCGCCCCCTCAGTTAACGAAACCACACCAAGGAAGGCGCTGTGGCCCATGTTGAGAATCACTGGTCTAGTTATTGAGGCATTATTGAGTTGCATTACAGTGTTTTTGTTGATTTTTGTTAATATCCCATAAATAACAATGTTACAGATTCTACTTTTTACCGAATTGTTGATGAATCTTTAATGTATTTTCTGTGGGGTTTTTAGGCGAATCTGCAGCATGCGTGACGTACAAACTGAGGTTGGTCGAAGCAGAGCTTGGATTCGTCTTGCGTTGGAACAAAAGCAATTGAATTGCTACCTGCGACAGTTGCTAAGCGACAGAAAACTCCTAAAGTAAGCCCACATTTTTATTTCAAGTATGTCGAACTTTATGGTCATTTGAAAAACCAAAAGAACCAAAAGCAACCCCTGGATTTCCTAAAACATATTTACACATATCAGGCATCTGGCACTGCGCTGGATTACCCATTAAGCAACAAGACTTTCGTTGAAATATATAGTGGTGTTTTACGTTGGCTAATTGTCGTTTTTGTTCTTTTTCTAGTGTTATGTACAAACGTTATTCCTTACTTCAATGTGACGACCAGTGCGAGCAGTTTCTCATTCATCTGTTGTCTCTTAATGCCGCCGATTTCACCTGCTTTACAAATTCATTCCCCAAAACTGGTGAGTGTGAAAAATGTTGCCTTGCCTCAAGCGTAATTGGATGATATTGATTTACCCGAAGCGTATTTTGTAGTTAAGTTCAATAACTAAGATTGAAACAAGTTTTAATGTGTACAGCTTCGGTTGGCTGCACCCCGTACATTCCTTTTTCGCTCAATTTTAGTGTTTCGAACAACTTTAAGATTCGAGTAATATTCAGACATGTTAAAACCTTTTAATCAGTGTTTCTCAATAATCAGCCAGCTTTCTCTGGGGCCCATTCGCTATCATTGAGGAGGGTTGAAGAATAAATAAGCGGTGTTGGGGCGCTGAGAGAAAATTTGGCAGTTAAAACTGAACACCGCGGCAGGAAAAAATGTCATATGTCTCTTTAAACGATGTTGATAAACTGTTGTCATGGTATCGACCTTAATTCTGTCCGTAAAATATACCCGTTCTGATTTTTGTCTCTTGAGTGGGCCTTTTTCAAATTACCCAGCTGTTTAGGAGCTGATACAAGCAAAAAAGTTGAGAAACAAACACTGCCACTGCTTTAAATGTTTCCTTCGTTTGCAGTGATCGAGTATCAAGTGTGGATTATACCTGGTCGTCAACTGGCCGGGGCATCACAGACAACTGCCAACATCTACATGAAGATGGGCGGCGAACAGTGCAATACTGAAATGATATCTGTGCCAAGAAACTGCCTCGAATTTACTTTCAAGGTACATTTAACATGTATTTTGTGTTAAACCTTTGTCATATTTGTTGGTGTATGAAACGGTCCATGTTTTCCTACATCAAATGGTACATGTATGAAATTCAGATGTGACTAGTTAAAGAAACTGTTATGGAAACCAAAAATGGTCCCAACTCAGTCAGGCGACTTTTGCATTTCGCACAGTTTTGAAGAGCCCTTAATGTTTTAATGGAGCAAATTTGACCAGTTTAATTGTGTTTTAGCATCAAAACTTAGGAGTGATGACGACGTTAACGGTTGGCCACGACAACTCAGGGATGTTTCCGAAGTGGCTTCTCGATTCCGTTGTCGCCAGGAATTTGTTCACGGGACAGGTTGGGATTGAATCGCTTTGCTTCTCTGCTAGAGATGCACTTTGTAGATTTGCGAATCTTAGTTTTTCAAAAAATATACCGAATACTATGCTGTTTAATATTTTGCATCCTGCTCTGTAACTGTGGTTCCCAACCTTTTTTGATGCATTGCCCCCTTTTGCTTACTTTGGACTTTTATATTCCTCCCCTACTAGACACGAAGTGAATTGAAGCAATATTATAAGGTTGGAACCATTGGTCTGTCTAAAAAGAAATACTGCCTAAACTTAACTAAAAAGTGAAAATTCTTCCCCTTTACTTGTAAAATTCCCCTAAAAAGGCATACCACCCTGGTTGGGAACCACTGGCCTTTCCATTTCTTTACTTTATCATTTTGTCATATTTTTTACCCACGCAGACATACGTGTTTCCGTGTTGTCGTTGGTTGGGGAGGAACGTCGACGACAACAGCTTAGAGCGCCTCCTACTGGCCGAAGGGGTTCCTCACAGCGAAAACCTCATGAATTTTATTTCCCGGGTTGCGGCGAAAAGGTCAGAACGGTAGCGATCGGTCAGCAAGTCGTGCATCGTTGACATCTTTTTTGACATTGCAGGAACTTTTCAACTTCAACTGTTCCCGAACTCCAGGAGAGAGTCGGACAAGCTGTCAACGATATTTACAAATATTTCCACCATCCCTCGCGCGAACTTAGTCAAACGAAACTGGTCGGCCCTCCAGCAATGTACACGAAATTATTGCACACTCTCGTGATGGCGCTAGAGGGCGTCTATACGCACGGCATGAAAAGCACCGCGCGACTGTTCAGGTGATTAGAGGAGTTAACTGCAACTAAATGACCCTTGATGCTGCGCTGGTTGTTAGGGGGATTGCCGAGTTTAGGCCGAAAAACTTTCAATGTTTTGGACCTAAACGTATGAAAAAATGTGTGTCAATTTTTTAATCATGTGATATGAATATGATTCAAACTCTGTCAAATTGGTGACATCAGAAATCATCCATTAATCAAAGGTCCAAATGAAAAGGGACTTTGACGGATAAAGAACAATGCCAAAATATGTTGTTTTTAGCCGACGTCGCTTTTTCGCCTGGGACATCGTCATGGAAACCGTTCTCTCGCTGCAAGTTAATGGCAACGGGGAAGTTCCAGAAACGACGAACAACAAACTTCCTCCTGCTGCTGCACCACCTAGCGGTAGCACTGTTGCAGCGGGTGGTGATTGGTTTTTAGGTAGGTTATTTGTCACAAAGGTTTTGTTTATTTTTGCCGGCGCAATATTTCATGTTTTCCGTTTTTTGTAATGGGATTTCAATTTAACATTTGAGTCTGATAGTTACCACTTTTGAAAGATTAAAAAATGTTCCATATATTTCTTCGTGAAATACAGTCAGGCTATTCAGTTTTGCGAATTCTCTAAGGTCGTTGTGTTTTCTTTTTTCGACCTTCGTCCCTTTACAACTTTGCAAGGAACGGTGCATTACTACTGTACCGTGCAGCATTTCTACCGGATTAGAAACCCCCGAGATAGTGTGGCTTGATTACATAATGTGTAACGTGCTTGTGACGTCTGTAAGCCCCATAACTACGTCAGTCGTTAATCATCTTTGGCCAATCTAGGTTTTGTTAACCACCGATGGCAACATCGAAATGGCAAAGCTGGTTTTGTTTAATCGCAATCGGCTGTAAAATGATTGCCTGCAAACTTGCACACTTAACGGGTAAAATTCGTTCGGGAAGCATCGCTTCTGCTGCATTTTTCAGCACCAAGTATCGACACGAACGGTATGGGAACATTTATGTTCAGGAAAATGGAGCCTTTTGTGCCTGATAGCTTTTTTCTAGGGGCCAAATTGCGGTAACTGTGGATAAAACAAACATGAAGAAGTTTCTATTTTGCATCCGCTTCCAATACACGTTGCACCAAGGTCTTGTCATGTTTTTGAAAAATCAAAAACACAAAATATCG
>QXVZ01007827.1:0-16281 GCA_008931825.1 Phallusia fumigata
TTTTCCATCACAACTACATTCATCGCTCATATCTGGACAATCTACGACGCCATCACACACACTTGACCTTGAAATGATCATTGAATCACTTTTGCACTGGAAGCACAATTGATTGTCAAATGTGGAGATGGAAGACTGGCGGAGGTCACTGCAAGCACATTAGTACGTTTATTGACTACACAACATTAGGATTAGCCTCGCAAAAATAAGGTCTACAACTTGCATGTAAATACACCACTTGCATTTACGCGCCGTTTAGTTTAAACGAATAAATAATTTGTTATCGGTGCACACTGTCTGTCCTTTGATTTCAGTGGATTCTCATTCATGTTTGTCTTTTCATGTAACCTGTTAAAGTTACAACCATACGCTATTACATAAAAATGCCTGTTGAATGATGTTTGCAAAAATACGAATTATATGTAAATAAACCTTCCGCTTCCCTAATTTGTGCTTGACGCAGAATTTATCTTTCTGAACCTGCTGTTGGCTTATGTATATCTTCTATCTAGTTGTTTGTGCAACGCTTTACGAGTTTGTTCGCGGATCGTGGTCCAATCAAAGGAAGAGAAGAACGCCAAGGCAAAGAGAGTTTAAACATGCAAAAATAAAACAATTAGGAATTCGACTCCAAACCTGATATCTCCATTTTCGGATGTGTAACATAAATCGGAGCCATTATCGCAATCTTGGACGCCGTCCCACAAAAACATTTGCGGAAGTAAGCACGTCCGATTGTTCTTGACACACTTGAAGCCGTGTCCGTTATTCCAGCGTTGAAAAGCAGGGCAGTCATTACATGGATCGCCATCGCAAACAGTCGAACGCTTCCAGCAAACTGATTCCGAACACCAAAAGTGGGAGGGGCAGAGATGTTCACATGGAGAATTTCCATCACATGAAGCATATGAATTGCAAACTTTCTTCTTTGTTTGTACGCAGGAAGTGTTGGTTGGATCCAATATATTGTGACAAACTCCATGAATGTCGAAACAATCGCAACGTACGAGTGATCTGGGGTATATAATGTTTTTTGCAACAATTCTTTGCTTTCAAAAACAAACTCACCGATTATATTCCAGGACACTTTCTCCATTTTTGCATGTTTCAGAGACATTTTTATCACAACTACATTCATCGCTCATATCGGGACAATCTACGATGCCATCACATACATTTGACCTTGAAACGATCAGCGGGTCATTTTTGCACTGGAAGCACAATAAATTGTTGAATGAGGCGATGGAAGAACGGCGGATGTCCCTGCAAACGAATTAACGCGTATATTCAGGAAACTTTTTACCATTTCCCATATTCTAAAACTTACCAAATTACGACAAATTAAAAACAAATATCACTAGTTATTGTTTGTTTCGTTTTTGTATGCTGATATATATGCTATACAACATTAGGATCCGGCTCGAAAAAAATAAGGTAAACAATTCGCATGTAAATACACCACTCGGTTTTAGGTACCGCTTAGGTAATTTCAACGAATAAAGAATTAATTCTGGAACCCAAAAATTTCCAGGCCATTGGCATAATGCAGTGCTCACAAAAATGTCAGAATTCCAATTATCTGCGCCTTGTACATAATCGTAAATTTTAAATCAATTGATCGTTTCCACTCGCACATGATAAATCTTCTTGTTACGTAACATTTCTTCATGTAACGTGATATCTTTTTTTGCCGTATCTAACAGTTAGGTTGTTGTGTCTGGTTTTTAAAATTCTACTCGTTCTACAGCAAGTTTCCACGTTGGAGTAAAGCGTCATAGTTAAAAACAATGCTTGTCGGCTTTGTGGATTCTAATTTATATTTGCCTAATCACGCCACTATGAAATTTACAAACACACGCTATAAGACAGAAAATGCCGAGTCAACCTTATTAGCCCTGATGATGGATCAAATATATTTGCTACATGGTTCTGGGTGCAACGCCTAACGATTTGTTTGCTGGTTGCGGCCTAAGCAAATGATCGAACAGAACGCACAAAATAAGGAAAAATCGTAATAACTGGAAATTCAAAGTTAAACCTGACATCTCCATTTCCGGATGAGTAACATAAATCGGAACCATCATCGCAATCTTGTACGCCGTCCCACAAGAACATTTGCGGAAGTAAGCACGACCGATTGTTCTTGATACATTTGAAGCCGTGTCCATTATTCCAGTGTTGAAACGCAGGACAGTCATTACAGGGGTTGCTGTCACACACAGTCGAACGCTTCCAACATGTAGAATTCGGACACAGGAAGTGAGAGGGACACATGACGTCACAAAGAGTTTTATCCCGACATGGGATGTCACCCTTGCAATATTCCTGTCTCCGTAGTGCGCACACCTTACTTGTTAAGTTAGAGTCCTGTGTGTTGTCGCAGCTGTGAGAACATATTTGTCGCAGATATATAATTTGACAGTAACTCAAAGTGACTTGCAAACATGATTATTATTGAAAATGAAAATGCCAAGTTACTTTAATTTTTTTGGCGTGCTGGTTTTGCTTTTTGGGAGAATAAAAGCAAAATGTGACATTTACCTGATATAGCTTGATGTTAAGTTTTCAGGGTAGGTGGGAAATGTAACTTGTTTCTCATCACTTCCGTCACTGCAGTAACGATATCCATCGCAAAACCAACGTGAACTTAAAACTTCTGAATTATCGCAAATAAACCCTGCAACAAATATAAAACGTAATCGCAGGTCGTTGTCGGTGTTTTACATCACACTGACAATTGGCTAATGCAAAACAAACCAGTGCAGATATGTATGATTAACATGTTGCAAAACATAAAAATGTTACTGTAGGATACGCAATTATTGGATGTAACAGTTTGCAGTTACAAATAAAATTTCAACAACAATTTAGTTGCACTTGAAACATTAACTTAGTGACTTGATAATGTTCTTGTTGCCACTTAAACTTGAACGGGTAAATCTAAATGTGCTTTGTAGGACTAAGTTCATCAGGTTAATACTTACCGCCACATGTAGTGGATGCGATTAACCACATCATCAAGATTGCAACAACATTCATCACGAACAGGTTTCTAAAGAAAGTGTTGTTAGTTGGAGAACCGACTACCGAAAGATTGATGGCATAATGCGGTACATACATTAATCAGAAAAAATACCTATTTCCGGAAATAGGTACATACTTTTTTGGAAAAAAACGTAACATCTCCAATCATTCGTAATCCCTTTGACACAGTAAAATAAAGCACATTGTGAGTTCACGTCTGCTGTAGTCTTGACTCTTATTCTAAATGGCCGGTAGGTGTCTTTGCGGCCCCGACTTGTATTTGAGACCGAGGTTTGCTATCACAAACAAATCTATGAAAAAACCTTTGTTTGAGCTTTTCTTCAGTGATGGAAGTTTTAAGTGATTTAAACATAAAAAATGTGTTTGAATTTGTTTTTTTTTCTGGTTTTGTTTGGCTTTTTATTGAAATTCTAATGTTGTAACCCTGGCTACCGGTAGATCAGCCTTTCACTTTGAATCAAATGCGGTGGTACTAAACACCGCATGGTACCACATGATATCTTAGGAAGGCGTGTGAAACCCCATCGAAGTGTAAGGCATGATATCCCCATGACCCCATGGGGACATCATGGGTAATATGAGACCCCATGGGAGTGTACGAAACCCGGTGTAAGATGCGGTATCATGCGGTGTTTAGTACCACCCAATCAAATGTACTCGTTTTTCGTACTCAGCTATTCGCCTCTACACGTCTCCCATGGCTTGGAATTTTTACCCTACAACCCAACACGTCTCAGTATCACTCTTCTTTATACTTAGTATCCACAATGCTTGTTTCTGGTAGCCGCAATCTGTGTGTAGGAGCGCCCGTTACTTTGAGTAAAAATTTAGAATTCCGTTAAAAGCTTTAAGCCAGATTTCTGACTGAGCACAATGAAAAAAGGCTAACATATCCAACTTTTTGAATCTTTCATCAGCAACGTTCTCCAAGTCTTGTCAAGATAATAGTTACCTGTGTAACAAAATTGAAAAAGGATGTAGAAATTTGATGCACAAAGCTGCTTGCCAGCTAAACTTTTCTGTTCACCTAAACCTACATGGTGATTGTTGAATGGTAACTTTAGTCTAAAAATGAAAAATACACTATTCAACTCTGATTTGTGTTTTAAAGAAAAATGTGAATTGCACATTTGCATATCCTTTCTGTACAATTATGAATAGTTGGAGTTCTATTGAATTTATGTGCATGATTTGCATACGAAAGTGTTGGGAGTATCAAACGTTCAGTGGATTGCTTAGTGGAGGCCATGTGTTGCTACTTGCAAAAATCCAAAATACATTTCATTTTTATAAAAATATCTGCTGCGTTTTGTTTATTTTTTGTCTGGATTTCCGCTAGGTTAAGTTTCGCTGGAATTGGCGCGCGATTGCTAAAAGTTTTTTCTATGTATCGGCGGTTTCGTGTGGGCAAAGACTTCATTGTGTTGTATCGAATCAAACGTCAACGATGATTGCGGCTGGCATTAAGGAAGCGATTCCATGTCATGGTACCGACGTGCCCAGGCCATCACCATTACTCAACTCACCCTCTAAGTCACTTAATTACAAGCTTTTATTCACACATTTCCATTTTTCTTGTGCACAGTTCCAAGTGCCATGACCTTCCGCTAAATCCAGTGGTTCCAGAAAATGCATGGAGGCACGTAGACAGGGTATGATTTTAAATAAGAAGAGACATTAGAGGTTTTTTTAAAGAGTAATGTTGAAATAAAGGCATTGCGTTACAGACGATTTTTAGGTTCAAAATTTGCATTAGAAGGTCGTGCACTTTTTTATTTCAGGTGCATCAGGTCTTGGAAACGCAATTTCCGGTGGTTTGCATACATTGGTAAAGGATCTGTGATGCTAGCTTTGTACAAAAAACATGTATGTTCTGCACTGATACGAAGCCGGCTTAATTGTATATGTGAGGAGCGATAGTGAAATCCTTTCCTGGATATTTATCTTTTACGAATCTGACAACAAACAAAAAATACCCGTGACACCTCGTTGGAGATGTTGTATTCGAAGATAAAATTATAATTTTGCCTAACAAAGTTATAGGCGTATCCTAAAGCTAAATTTATTTCACCCGAGTGAAAACAAAAATTTAACAAATCAAACCCTAACACCTCTAACTATTTGAGAATACCTCCGAGCGAAAAACAGTTTTTGTTTGTTATAAAAACCAAACAATTAAACAAAATTGGTGTTAGATTTTGTTGAATCTTAGTAACTTTTTGAACAATCTTTTATCAACAACATTACTCAAACCCTGACAATCTATAGTTGCCTGACAATTTTTTTCTTTAGTGACTTCCCCCGACCTAATTACTCGATGTAAAATCATAAATTACAATTAAAGAATGCTCGAAAAGTAGAAAGTAACATTCCCATCACCATCTACACAGTTTCAAGTACCATGAAACCCAATGACCTTCCGCTAAACCCAGTCTGCAGATCCAAAAATGCACGGAGGCACGCAAACAGGATATGACTTTGAATACGAGGGGCATGCAAAGTTTGTTGAAGGACAACGTTGGAATAAAGGCACAAAAGCCGAGGTGTTCTTGGGGACGTTGCGTAATGGAGAATTAAAGGTTCAAAATTTCATGTGAAGGTCTTGGATAGTAAAAACCCTTCGATGCTTGTTTTGTATTAAATCCTCAAAAGGCATTTATGTTCTACATAAAAACAACAACCGCCACACATTAACGCTTTTTATACGGCAACAGAAAATAACAAATCTTGGGGTTAAAAATGTTAAAATTATAAATTCGTCACAAACAGTTTTAAACATACCCTTAAGCCAAATTAATCGCATCCGACCAAAACAAAAAATAAACAAAAACGAAACATTTAAATAAAATTGGCGTATCGAATCTTATAAACTCTTATCAATCTTGTATCCAGTCATACCCTCTTCGGACAAATGCATTACTTTTTATCGTGACTTCCGCAGACCTTCTTACTTGACTAAACACGCGAAAAGTTGATGGTTGATGCACAGGAAAGCTTACTGAAATTCAAACATTTTTTTTGGAAAGAAACCTAAACTTACAGTCTGTCTGCACACAAACTAGTAGAAGTATTTTCGTTTTGTTGTAAGTAATCTGTAAGTTTTGTTACAAGTAAAATGTTACAAAACCACCCCACGGTACCAGAATGCACAACCCGACACCTCAGGAAGAGAGTAACCCATTTGTATTTGGAAATTTGACCTAGTGGGTTTCTTGTTCAAAAAGAATCTGTATTGGACTCGGATGAATTAAAATATTTTAATTATGTTTAATTGTTTTGTTTTGTATTTTTTATTTGCCCCGGTTCTATCTTGCCTTTTTTTAAACAAAATCTTGACCGGCTACTAATCTGGTAAAACAAGTTTCACTAATTACTGCACCGGTCATAAACTGGCTTGCGGCCATAGGCGCCGACTGTTGAAATTTTTCTGGTATGCCAAATTATATGACGTCAAAAATGATATCATGAAAACCCAAATATTTTTCTTGGGAGCTTTTATAACGCGAATCAAAGGAAAGGCAACGAATTGTGTCGGGGAACGAATGTAAACATGTTTGTTTCTTTCCCGCCAGAGCGTCTATTGCATCACCGGCTCACTTTGACGTCACTATTACTCCATTTTTTCCCTCGTGTTTTGTGGTTTCTCATGCAAACAATTACCTGGTTGTGAGACAATACCCGCGTTTGAGTTCAATGGCGTTTGTTACGAATGGTTTAAAGTTCAAAAGAATTTCCTAACAGTAAATAACGCATGACGAACGTCGGTCAAATTCTCGGGTATGCGGCATACCCGATGTTTTCGCCCGGGTATGCCAGGCATACCCGGCATACCCGTGTTCGGCGCCTATGCTTGCTGAACGCTATATTAGTCAAACATTTTTAGTTTAAATCAGACAGACAGTACATTAGTAAATAGCCTAGTTGTTGTATGCTCATACACGTGCGCTCGTTGTTGTATTGTTATGCCTTTTAACGAATTATAGACTTGATAACGTAACTGTCGTGTTTGGTATTGTATAGGTCTAGGTTGAGCAGCGATTAGTTTGTTTATAAAAGAGTCTAGATCGGAGTGTTTTAGTTTGACCACCGTAACGGTCGGTACAAATCAAAACACAAAACAGATTAGTTTAAAAAATCAGATTAAAAAATCTTTTCTCCACTAACAGGATAGTGTTTTCAAAACTCACTAGATCCGTTTTTCAATAAATTAACACATTTGTACATAGTTCAACCCGTTTATGTTACAATTAAACACAAACTTCATACATTTATTTTTCGTGGTTGTGTAAAGGGGCAGTAGGTTTACCTGGCGCTATTTTCAGTGCCCACTGTTACTGCTTACAACACATATGGTCAGTCTTCTGTCCTCCAACGGGTGAACCTCCCTTTTTTACTGCTTTGTTCTTTTAATTAGTGTAACTCACTCGTGCCCATTATTCAAAAGCCACAACCTCCGTCAATGCCTGCCCCCTTGCTGGTTGTTAGCTCAGAATATCATACCCGCCACTATTTGTGCCGGTCTATTAACTGAAGGGATGGAGGTCCCTTGATTTCTAACGCAAGTAATCACTTGCTTCAACAGTGTCTCACTCAGATCCCCTTTGTAAATTTTTTTGAAAGGAAAAGCCTGATCCTATCGATCAGCCTATTTTCGATTGGTGAACTCCCATTCGTCCGCCTTTCACAGGCACAGTAGGGCAGGATCTATTCACTGCCGCTTCCTGGTCTCATGATTGGTTCATCAAGCACATGATTTGGTTTGATCAAGTACGTTTTCAAGGATTACGAAAGCCTTCAGGCCCCGTGCTGGATCGTAAGGCTTTGCCCTCCCCAGCCAGGTTTGATACTTAGATGGGGGTTCATCGACCCTGGTCCATCCTTTCTCGCCCCCTTTTTTCGAGTTTCTCGACAATCGTCCCCCTCTCCTTCGTCTGACCTTACCTCCTCAAGCCGAAGATTTTGCTTGTAGTTCACTTTTGTTCCCGGTTCAGGTATATACCGCCACAAGACATTGCTAATTAAAGCGTCCAGGGCACCGTCCCCAAAGAACCGCCACATTTTTTCACTTTCGTTTTTTTACATTTGGGTATCTGGTTCAACCTTTTTACACATTCTACTTTATCAACTTTGCTTACTTTACTAGTCAACAAAATGTCAGTTCAAAGTAAGTTCTTAATTATATTTAAACAAAAGGTAAAAAAAATTTCACACATTTCAACGTTTTCTTTAAGTTCATTCGAAAACAGAAGCTTCGCTCGAAGCGGAAAAGCTTCAAAAATTCAAAAAGTCGTACAAAACAAAATATTCCACAATGTTTATTCTTACTGTTATTCCCAGTCTTGCTCTGACTTCTGCTTTGTCAATTCACTTTCAAGATCAGGGTAAATTGAAGTATTTATTTGTCGGCTTCGTCTGTTTTTGTTTCAGGAAACACAGCTCACCGATCAAAGTCATATGAAAGTTAATGGACTTTATACAAACAGGAGCTTTTTGAAATCATAGTTGCCTGATAGTTTCTTTAGTGGCGTTCTTCAGAACGTGATACCTGAATAAGCTAAACTAAATGAATTCTTCGTTTGAAAAAAATTTATACCTATGCATGCTAATTGTCGATTGTTTACTTGATGCCAAACTGATCATAAATTGTTTAAGAAGTAAAACCACGTCAAGGTACCGATGTGCAATTCAAAACCATTACTTTTTTAAATCATTAGAATCTATCCGTCTCACTTTTATACCCCAAATTAAAGCTATTTTTGGTAACTCATTTCCATATCTCTTCTTCACGGCTACTAATTAATTGGTACAAACGCCCTTCCGCCGAACCCAGTCTGCGAATTCGAAAATACACTGGGACGCGTAGACAGGATATGAATTTTGCATACGAGGGGTATGCGAAGTTTACTTAAGGGCAACGTTGGCTATCTCAGCAGGACAAATAAAGACAGAGCATGATTTTATACTGAAAGGCAAACCACGCTGCAACATTTTTGGTGTCTTCGCGTGATACAACTATCGGTTTTGATGCCAAGAAGTGGGAATATTTTGGTTGTAAGCATAAAAATTAAAAACAAAATTTTGATATTCTAGTTTCAAAGCAATACATCACTTAGCACGTTCAATTATACCACACAAAAGAGGTGGACAAACGGATTAACTGTTAAACCTTTTTAATTTCCAAATGTTACTCAGTATTATTGTTTAGAAAAGTGTAAAGGTAATGCGCGAAGCAACTGATTCAAGTTCAGTATTTTTCGTAGAATCTCTATGAGTGTATTTTATGTCACAAACTAAAGTGTTTTATATTGCATTATATTTTTGTTCACACATTTCCATTTCACAACTAAGCAGTTCCAAATACACTGGAACCCAACGACCTTCCGCTAAACCCAGTCTTTGTATGCACGGAGGCACGTAGACAGGACATGGTTTTGAATACGAAGGCCATACAAAGTTGGCTGAAGGACAACGTTGGGATAAAGACAGAACAAGCTGTGGTGATCCAGGGGACATTGTGTACCAAATAGTTCAAAATTTGCATGAAAAATATGTGCACATTTCAATTTCAGGTGAATGATTTGCATATGAAGGTCTTTGGGAAATGCTATTCCCAGTAGTTTGAGTACATTAGTTAGAGCTGTGTGATACTCGTTTTGTACTAAAATATCATAAGACATCTGTGTTCTACCCTGATACCAAGCACACTAACTTGTGTGAGACCGGAAGCGAGACTGAAATCCTCTTAAATCCGACAACAATTAACAAAACAATAATCGCAACACTTTCACGATTTCTATACGGCGACATAAAGTAACAAACACTTGGGGTTGCAGATGTTAGATTCGAAGGTAGAATTATAATTGCGTTACAAACAATTTTAAACATAACCTTAAGCTGAATTAATCGCATCCGATCAAAAATTAAACAAAATCTGCCCAAACATCACCTCTAACTATTTGAGAGTACCTCTAAGCCAACAAATTTGTGTTTGTCGTGAAAACAAAACATCTCAATAAAATTGGTGTTACGTTTTGTCGAATCTTTAAGCAATCTTGTATCCACAGTAAAACTAGAGTTTGGGGTTGTTTACTTATAGGGCCGTATTGCTTAGCGTGCTCCGACCTAACAATCGGACTCAATACCTTTGAAAAAGACCAAACGAAAAATTTTTACGCCAAACAAATGTTATAAAACTAACAAAAAACGTGTGTTATATAGCTAGCGGACATCATAAACCGACGCCCCAAAGCAACATTTACCGACCGATCCCTTTAAAAGCTGGTAAAAACAAAAAATTTAACTGCCATACGGGACGTTTTTCTGCGTACATGCACAAAACAATCGCAACGTTGATCCCCAGAACCCACTATTCTACTGCGATAAAATTAAATTTGAAAAAAACAACATCACCAAGCGGCAAACAATTTGCTTTTTATCCTGCACCAATTAATTACAAATTGTGAATTTTGTCCACTACAAAATCAATTAAAATTCACAAACTGTTATGTTCTTGATTAGATCCATGCGCCTTGAAAACACACTGACGACGAACAAAGGTTTACTATTTTCTCGAGAAAAGAAAGTTTCGTGACGATAATAAATCCACGAAACTACCAAAAATGGGCTTGCTCCTGACGCCACATAAAACTAACTTTGTAATGTGGTCCACTAGTCCACATAAAATTTAAATTCTTAACAACAAAACAACGCCACAGTTTATGACATTTTCTCGTAACTTCATGTGCAATTAATGTAAATATTTCAAGAAAAGATTCCATATTTTGTCTTACTGTAGAAACGAACTAAAACACACAAACGCGTTTTTGTGTTGTAATTACAGTTGACCCGTCCATAATAAGAGCGAATGTTTTGTCAGGATGCTCTTCAATCACTACACTTTTCATGGAAGGCAAGATAGTAAGCTTTATTGTTTCAGAAGTTATCCTGTCCACGAGCTACCAATATTTCGCCCTAATGGGCGACTGAACAAATGGCGAAATGGCCATACTGCCTGCAAGTTGCATTCTGTGGCCTTAGCAGCATTTCTTAACCATTTAAAATTGTTCACCCATTTTGTGTCATACCTTCGCGAGCTGCCATATACCGGTTTCAACATTTTTATTTGACAAGATGGCACTTTTAAAACCAATTAATCTCGCTGCACGCTACTTCCGACACAAATATTAAATTGTTACTATGATCAATGGAAAAAGAGCATTTGTGACATAGGAGGTCACTCAACAAAACAGAACTTCAAGTCAATCATTATAATGGCGCAGCTAGCGGATATTATCTGGATCTTGTTGGGTCAAAAACATTACGCTATTGGGCGCACACAAAAGCGGTATTTTTAGAAAAAAAGCCGCCAAATTAAATAGTAAGGTGCCAATCAATGCCATAAACCGCCAAATTTTACAAAAAAAATTAGCCAAACCGCCAGTTTTAATTTTTGGTGCCAACCTCTCCGAAAAAGCGTGGAATTTGGCGGCGAATCCGCCAATTGGCAACCCTGTTCCGGACCTTGTTACTTGATTAAAAACAATCAATTACAATTTAAGAAAGTGCGAAAAGTAGAAGGTTAATGCACAAAACAGCCTACTTAAATTCATTTAAACGTTTCTTTTTGACGAAACCTAAACCTACATACTAATTGCCAAGAAGCAAAACCACGCTCTGGTACCCGAATGCATAACCCAACACTTACTCAATTCAACACCTTATTTTGGCGGGATGGTCCTTCCGAGCCCGTTTTTTACCACAAACCAAAGTCTTTTTTTGTTCATATGTTTCTATCCCCTTCTACATAGTACCAAGCATCATGGAACCAACGACCTTCCGCTAAACCCAGTCAGTGAATCCAAAAATACATGGAGGTACGTGGTCAGGATATGGTTTACGGGAGCCATGCGAAGTTTGTTGAAGGACAACGTTGGAATAAAGGCAAAAAATCGGTAATTGTAAAGGGAAAATTGCGTTAACCTGCCGAATTGGCCCCATAAATGCTTTGTCATCGTATATGCAGATTTCACCGTTCGGTAAGGATGGTGGCGTAATCCTTTGTAAACCAGTGACAATAAGTAAGTCAAACCCTCAAACTGTCGTATATGCTTCACGTTTCTCGGTATAGGCCACGATTTGACGACACCCAACTTGGCTGGGTCACAAGCTACGCCCTCGGAAATTACGTGACGTGAGACCATCTATCATGTGCTTTTCAAATGTTCTTGCACAAACGATAATATCGTCCAGGTAAGCTAGGGCTCCTCGCCATTCAACACCGTTTAAAACAAATACGCATTAGTCGCTGGCGGCAGAATTGCAAATGTCCAATGGCATTACATTGAATTTGTATGACCCCAAGTGGGACGAAAACCCGGACTTCAGATCAACGTTGAAAAGTATTTTGCATCTGCCATTTCGTCAAGGCTATCATCTACTATAGGAAATAGGTAGCGATTCTTTTATCTCAGATGATTAACTTGCCTATGGTCGACGCAAAATCTAGTCTCACCGGATTTCTTTCGTACCAGCACAATAGAGCTGGACCATGGGGATTGTAAAGTTCGTACCAATCCATGCCGTTCCATTTCCCGTACGATGTCTTCCACCTTGCGTTTGTCGCTGGGAGCCATACGCCGCGGAGGCTGTCGGACCGGAACATTATCGCCAGTATCGATCGTGTGTTTAACCAGGTGTGTCCGTCCGNGTGCATCACGTAGTTTTGTCACCTTGTCAATTAAATAGTTTTAAAGCAAACGAATTTCTAATTACCTTTCGGTTTTATGCGAATAGCAGCCTACCTGCACGAAATCACTATGAAAAGAACTAAAAATCAGAGGTGGTCACCTCTGTGCCTAAAAACCTGGTCCCGCCCCCGGCTAACGCTTACTCTACGCCCATCAGTGCACAACCTGCGACCGCAGGTACTATTAAATGCGGCCATGTACATGTATATTAAAGTACATGTAATGGTAGCCGTGCATTACTAAAAACTCTCTTATAGGCTGGTAAAAGGAAGGTAGTCAATAAAAAATTGATATTTTTAGAAATAACTTGCTAAACAACCCACACACAAATAGTTTTGGGTTTTGCATATTATAACGACGTTTATGACGTCAAACTTGCAATTGTTTGCCAGTAAATCTAAGATCATTGTTGCATCACAATGATATTATGCAGTATTAAACGATGATTACAAAGCAATTGTAACATTTTGAGTTTTGAAAATCTGCACCATATTGTCTTTAATCAACATATGTTAAAGTACAACAAAGCAATATTGTCAAGGATTTAAAAAGAATGGAACTAAAGTCTACTATGGCTGCATTTGTCTTTAGACATGTGACGTACCACGCTGCATTCGTGACTTAAAATTGTGTTTTAATGACTTTCCGTTTTAGGAGACTGCTTCAAGTTTTTTTAACTTTACGCGCCTCACTGTTATACTTTAGTTGGTTTCTCATGCGTGTATTTAGCCGCTGAAACGTGACTGCGGCAGTATAATAGTTTTGCGCTTGTACCTAATAGAACAGTGTTTTGTTTTTGATATGAGCGAAGGAAATAACGAACCAACATGCTCTTACTGAAAGTTCTGTCGTGTGTGTTGGAATACTGCGGCACTTTGATTCACACGATGGTGACGTCACAATAAAGTGGGTTGTGACGTACGTCTTCCACCATACATTTTTTGTAACTCGACGCCTATGTGGCGGCCGTNTGTGGCGGCCGTGAGTAAAATAATGTCCGTAATGCGGCCGGCAATAGAAAAAAGGTTGTGCACACCAATGCACGGCCGCCATTACATACACTGTGCTCGGCCTCATAAAACGCGCTTAGTTGTGCACCCCTGCTCCATAGGTTCTAGATAGGCACCAATTTAAAAAAAATGTACGACCCTATCTGATCAGGATTGCTTCGCTCGACACCACTGTTTGGGGGCACCAAGGTCTTTTAGTGCTTAGGGCATCAAAAGGGGTTAATCCGGCCCTGGCTACAGTGTATTTGTCTACCAAACGACAACCTTTACAGTCACATTAAAACGCTTGTAGTGGTTCCATCGTAACACATGTTTCGTACGGAGCGCTTTTTACGTTGCCTGAAGCGGAGACAGGCGTTAAACTCGCTATGTGACTACCGGAAAACAATCTTACCGATTCGTCACCAAGGTTGGCCAAACAACGGGGACTGTAGTCTTACACGTTCCTCCTAATAGATTATTTGCCAGTGCACACCTTTGCTTCCGAGGGTTCATAACAAGTTAACAACGCATACAAATGAGACTTTTAATGTACAGCCGCACACAACCAACCATTCCAGCAAGGATCTGCATATTATATCAACAGAAAAATTTTCCCCTCAATGGTACTTCAAGCACTAGTTGACAGACAGTACCGTTAAGTTAAACAAATTATTTTACATTTAGCCTTTCATTAAAGAAGTAAATTATAGCTTAGTTTTTTGGATATAAGTGTAAAAATGCCAGGATCAAGCCATGATGCTGCAGTATTAAAAAAATCACTACTGTATCAAATAGCTGACCAAATTTTACCAAAGGTAAGAGCGGCACTGCTTTTATGTTTTCAAATGCTTTTGTGGTTTAAAATGGTTACAAATCATATTTCTTGCTGCAGGGTGAAATGATAAGTGATGAAGTAAAAATTCCATTAATGATTGCTGGTGATGCAGCCTATCCACTTTTGTCATGGCTCATTAAACCATACACTGGGTCAAACCTAACGCCGGAAAAAGTTTCTTTTAACTGCTACCACAGTAGTTCTAGGATTGTGGATGAAATGCATTTGGGCGCTTAAAGGCAAGATGGATAATTTTGCATTGCTATGCCAGTAACTGATGCACCTATGCCTTCACCTTGTTCACTGTATTCTGCCTCCTTTGTTCATCTGAATTTGAAAAAATAACTGCTTTAACATGTGTAATATTTCTTTTGCCAAAAACATAAATTCACAACTAAAGTTTGGTAAAATGCTTTTTACCTGTAGATTCCAAAATGTAATACGCCGCTTCCTGTCTCGAACTTGATGGACCCGAAAAATCTTAGTTTGCTGCTGTTTCTTCCTCCGATTGGGTTGTGATTGTAATGCTTGCGTCATTGTCTGTCGTGTCAGGTTGAACTAAAGATTGTGTAGGTGAAGCCTCAGCTGCTGGGGAAACTTGAACTGATTCTATTCCCCCAGATCCACATGCCTAAAATGTTAAATATTCAGTTGAAATATAAGATTTGGCCATAACGACCTGCACCTGCTTCAGATCAAAGTAGCAAGGCACTGCACCTTATTACCATGTACATAAAAGTTATCCCTTCAACAACACATTTTTTCGAACAGTCTTAGAATCCGTTCTTTCAACCAAGCTTCTTTCTTCAATGCAACAAGTTAGGTCCTTTGTAGCTGTTTCAGTCCATTTAGATCTAAAATCCTCCATGGTTGTAAATACTAATGTAAAAATCTAATTTGCAATCGAACAAACATACCAAAATTACCAGACTTAGCGAGGTTCAACTTTTCAAATATTTGTTGACAATTTTGCTGTTACAAACAAATGTGCATCAGCTTGAAGAACTACCTAAACCTTACACCTTTAAAACAAACTTTGTCTAACCAGAATTTCCTGTCAACTGAAGCATGTCTGTCTGAAATTTACGTCTGCCTCCCTTTACCTGTCCAACATTTCGATGCTGATAACGCAGTTCCCAGACAACGCACTCCCGCAAAAAGCCACCTTTCGATTTGACCACCTCCCGAGGAGGTCCGAAAAAAGCCACCTTTTTGGCGAAAAATTGGCCACCTTCAAAGTGGCCATGTAAACGGGATAAAAGAAACATATAGTTAATGTTTTTGTTTTGTATCTGGAAACAGCTTTTCCTAGTCCATGTGTGACTTTTACTTCACAAACAAAAGTCGCGTGTAATGTTACCTTTATTTGCGAATCATCAAATTACAAGTTTCCTAAAGCACGGTACAAAGAGCTTTGATTTTTGCTGTCTGAAATAGGCTCTCCGTGACACTGAGCATCGCAAATTACACAAAAGATAAAGCATGGCGTAAGCCCACCGAAATGTGTTTTTACTTAAGTCGAGGTGACCTGTTACGCGGTCAAATAAAAAACCTTTTCCACCAAGGAGTATATTTTACAGTTATCTATAGCGGCGCAACAAAAACAATTTGTAACTAACAACTTTTCGAAAGATATTTACCAGAATGTGTTCTCCGATTAGTG
>QXVZ01007834.1:0-30721 GCA_008931825.1 Phallusia fumigata
AAATTGACGTTGAATAAAGGGAAGTATGTCATTAGCAGTTTAAGAGTATTTTGTTGTGACATAGAATCCTTCCTCTATGGTTGTTTTGTATTTTTTACAATCACATTTGTCATGGTATTTGGTTTAACAATGCTTGGGTACTATTTTTAGCAAAAAACTGGGGCTAAAAAGGAATATAATTTTTAGATTAAAGTTTTTGTGTTTACCATGGTTCTTGCAATTGCAGTCTTTAAACATGCATGCATGTATTGCTGTGTGTTGCACAGAAACTTTTTGTCAGGAAGTGGCAAACATTGCTGTTTAAGTCCTACTTTGTTTGTAATCACGGCAACGTTCTTGTCAGCAATAAAAATGTTGCAAAGCATTTTATAAAACAGACAATGTGTATGTTGGGTGCAAATTATGAAGCTTTGGCTAGCTAACGCAGCATTTAGCATATTTTGTTTTAGGTTTTTTCTGACCTTTTGCTAGATGTGTAACCAGTGATTCAAAATGGTGAAATTTTTTTTCGATAACTGGATGTATTTTGTGTCACATAGAGGTGAAATAGTAATTCCCTAATGGTTCTGTGTTTTCCAAAATAAATTTAGTTGAGTTTCATTATTCAGAAGTACTCAAGTGTTCTTGACGGCGAACTTGTTTTTGAATTTCAACAAGTTTCTATTTCGGTTCAAAACTTTTTCCTCACCACCTTGTCACAATAGATATCAGTTTCAGTTAGGTTATTTTCAGCTGTTGATTCGTTATTTAAAACCCAAGTCTACCTCAAATATAGGTAATTGAGGTTGTGATTCACTGTTATAATCAACAGTAATGTGAATAAAATTTGTTTTTAATAAAGTTGGTATGAAATGCAGGTTGCAGTATTTTGACTTCACAAATTAAAAAAATATGACAAATCTGCCCAAATCTGCCCTGGGATGTGGGATGCATGCTAGGGTTTAAGATGTGACAATGTCATCTGTTGTCAGTTTTTTTTTGACAACCCAATGCATTGTCAGTTGACACACAGATCAAATTCAGCTTCTTCATTTAGTTTGGCGATTTGGTGTTTAAGACTAAACTTTATGACTAACAGTTGTTACATAGCCAAGGCCAAAGACAATGGATTGTTAAATATGCTTCTTGATTTTGTTTCAACANTAAAACAACAACAGAATTACTCACTCACTTTTATTTTTTTAGCATGCCCTGGTAATAAGAAATGGTGAAAAATCCCAGTTGCTAGCGGAAAATCTTGTAGTTGGTGACATTGTTGAGGTGAAAGGTGGAGACAGGATTCCCGCTGATTTGCGAATCATCTCCGCTCATGGGATGAAGGTAACAGCAGGACAGTTGATGTTGTCCATGCTTTCCTGGTGCTGGAAAACTTTTAAATGTATTTGTCTGAAAATAGGCAAAGAATTGTTGCAATGTTCGACAAAGTTAACTTTAAACATCAGGGTTTTGAAAGGTTTAAAAGGGAAAACCTGTTGAGAAAAAATTTGTGAAAATGCATCAACATAATCCGCAGACAAAACAACAAACACATGGAGCACATAAAATAATCTTTTTGACCACTAGGTGGACAACTCCTCGCTGACCGGAGAATCTGAACCCCAGAGTCGTGGACCGGAATGCACAAACGACAACCCGATTGAAACCAGGAACATCGCTTTCTTTTCAACTAACTGTGTTGAAGGTTTGATAAATTTATAAAGCCTGACTCCATTCTTGTTTTATAATGATGCAATAAGAACTATTATGATGTAACTTTAGGCTTCTCTTAAGTAGTAATAGCTTATGAGGGAGTTTTTACAACCAAGGATCATTAAAGGTATTTTTCAGTTCTTCCATATTAGATTAAATATTTGAGCAACAGTTTCTGCAATAAAGAAATCAGATTAGATCATTGGTTTCCAACCTCGGAAGGGGGTGCAACTGCCCCCTCTTGGGGGTCATACTGCATTATTTGCTGCCTGTTTCTTTTCCAAAAAGTAAGTTAACAAAAATAACGTTTTGTGGCGACAGATTAAACCAGTTTGGAACAGGAAGCTGGCAGCCGAAATTGACCATGCAAAATTAAAACATATTGACAATTTTAAATAAAATCCAGTCAACATAAACTGTTTAAAGTAACAGAAGCAGTTAGCTGTGGTTGGGAACCAAGCGTTGAAGCCAGTACAGCTGCAGCTTTTAAGTATTTGTCGAGCAAAGTCACTGAGTAAAGTGTAACAGGTTCCGGGGTCGGAATGGTGGTTTTATGTGGAGACAAAACCGTCATGGGGAGGATTGCGTCGCTAGCATCAGGTCTCACTGGTGGGGAAACCCCCATTGCAAGAGAGATTCACCACTTCATCAACATGATTTCATGTAATTCAAATCGAGGGTGCACAATTTTTGGGGTTTCGATTAATTAAGGTTTTATAAAGTCATAAATGAGGCCCCGCTGGTGTCAGGCCACCGAAGAAAAAAGTTAATGCTTTCATTTCTAATAATGGCAGCTTGGCAGTTATATCTGCCTTTAAGTAAACCTTAAAAATTTCCAGCTGTCAGAAACATGTTTGGTAGCAACTGAAACAGAAATGACATCTGGTGTAAGATGCGCACCCCCAAATCTGTTGTGCACCCCCAGAAGTTCAGTTTGAGTTAATGTTATATGCAGATGCTTACAATAGCAAGGAATCAGTTAAGAATATCAGGTATGTCAGCTCACTAGATCAAATTCAATATTAGCGAAGAACAGAGCTGCAGAAAATAAATGAACAATAACAAATTGTCCGAACAGATTGTTGGAATAATGTATTTTTACCTAATGTGCTGATAAGCAAAAAGTTAAACCAATGTTTTTTACAAATTGTGTATTTTTTATATCATGCCACTTAATAAAGAAGAATTTAGGTGCTTTAGTGACAAAATAATGACATTTTTACCGGTGAAATTCTAGGTTCTGCAAGGGGCATTGTTATCAAATGTGGTAATAACACTGTCATGGGTAGGATTGCATCTCTAGCATCAGGTTTGGAGGTCGGCGATACCCCGATCGCACGTGAAATCGAGCATTTTATCCATATTATCTCAGGTACTGCGGCCATCTGATTGGCTGGCACACTGCATTGCTGCTTTCTGATTGGCTGAAATGGGTGGCACAATCATTTTTAGTTCAACTAATTTGACTAATTTTTCACTTTCTTATTTTCTTATTATCTTCTCCATTTTCTGGTGTTTTTTATTTTTTCTATCCTACTATCATTTTGAAGTTTATGGCCAGTGAGACATGAAAGATAGCTTTGTGCTTATGTAGTCATATCCCAGTCAGTTTATATCCAGGATCATCCAACAAGGATATTTAGCAAGTGTTTTTCATTAGTTATCAGTAAGAAAAGGGAAGTGTTGCCGATGTTACAACAACCAAACAGAATAAGCTTTTAGATGAAATATTAAAACTAATTGTTTGAATACCAGGAGGAGCGCGTTGCGTTATCGTAAAAACTGGGGACGACACTGTGATGGGCCGCATTGCCAACCTAACTTCAGGAATCCAAAGTGGCAAAACGCCAATAGCTTGTGAAATTGAGCACTTCATTCATGTTATATCAGGTTCAATTCTGTGCAGTTAGTGTCAAGTTCTGTCCGATTTTCGACTGTTGAGTTTTAGAATGTCTTTGGCCTCTTCTTCACTTTGCATGACTTTGTTGTGTCGCTCGGTGTGGTGTCAATTTTTATTCGAGCTTAAATCAGTCCGTGTGTTTCCTAGGGTGACCTTCATGACCATCCATTATAACAAACATGGCATAATCTGGCCTAGTATAGTTTTTTTAGAATCAATATTCTCTCAAGCTTTTACTTTTAGCTTTATTTCTTTACTAGTATACCTTGAATATGAGAAAATTTATCTCAATTAGCAACTATAATTTGTTTCCAATTTATAATTTTTAAACTAATCTCAAATGTAAACTGATTCTGGAAAATATATCTTGTCACTAAACAATCTAGACAGCCTTTAGTGCCACCTAGTGTAGTTTTGTCGTCTGCGTATGGTTAAGGTCCTAATAAATTATTTATAACTGTCCCCAAGAATAGAATGCCCTTGGATTAAGTAGGTGATCATAATGCCATTACTTACTTTGTTGGTTATTTTAAGACTTGCTGCTGTTGGGTCCAATTTAGTTCTGACTTTGACTACTAACCTGCATGGCTTTAAACATTAACCTTGCATGCTCACTCACAAAGAATTTCTCATAGATTTGAATGAGTGTATTTAAAACACACTACCTGCTATTGTAAGCATCTGCATTTTTTTCTGTAATTGCTGTTGTAGTTTGTGATTTGGAATGTATTGAAAATTAGAAAAACACATTTAAAAATGTAAATTGCACAATTTCCAATTGGTAACTTTGTTTTTAATCGTGTTATGTTTTTGCCCAAAATAACAAACCTAATGTGACCACCAGGTGTCGCTGTGTTCCTCGGAGTCCTTTTCTTCATTATTTCGCTCTCCCTTCACTACACACTGTTGGAAGCGGTCGTCTTTCTTATCGGAATTATTGTTGCTAATGTACCCGAAGGTCTGCTTGCCACCGTCACTGTAAGTTACCATATCTGTATTTAGAAATCAGTGAATATTTTTCTATTATTCAATCCAACTCCCATACATTATTTAAATTGATATCACTGAAATCTGTGCTAGTGTATTTGGTGTTAATGCCCCATTAATTTACTCAGGTTTGCCTTACACTTACTGCGAAGAGAATGGCTCGCAAGAATTGTCTTGTGAAGAACTTGGAGGCTGTTGAGACGCTTGGATCGACCTCAACTATCTGCTCGGATAAAACTGGAACACTTACTCAGAACCGCATGACTGTTGCACATATGTGGTTCGACAACACTGACACCACTGAAGATCAATCTGGTAAATTGGGATTTTTTTGCAGATTTTGATTGACCACATTTCTTTGGCAGATATTAGTGTGTTTATCAGTAAATAATCTACTTTAAGTCATAAAATTTTCAGACAAAATTGCCAGCTTAACCAACAGAGTAGTCCAGTGATTATTAACTTGTTTTTTACGCCATGGACCCTTTAACTTTAACTTATATTGAAAGCTGAAATCCCCCCACTGTGAATTTAGATTGTAAAAAGTATGTTTATATCAGTACAATAAAATGAAAAATTATGCTCTTACATTTTGCAAATACAAATTCCCTCTCTCAGTGGGGGAATCCCCCCGTTGAGAACCACTGGTCTGTCAAAATTACCTTAAATTTTACATTGTATAATTTCATTCATTTCCAAAATCGAACAATGCGTTTTGTAAACCACCAGGACACGCTTTCGATGCGAAATCTGAGACTTGGGTGGCGTTGTCACGTGTGGCGCTCCTCTGCAACCGAGCCAACTTCCTGCAAGGACAAGAGAATGTTCCAGTCCTCAAGAGAGACACAGCTGGTGAGTGAATTTTTGTGTGAAGTTTCAACCATTCTTAAGACGGTCTGTGTTGATCCCTTGATAATTCTCGCCATTGGCGCAACACATGAAATAGTTTCAGACTGCTCCAATACATTCCGGTATTTCTCAATGACGTAATAATCACGATTCACACTCGCATCATTATTAACTTTGACGTCATGTTACAAATACTGTCGTCAAACTAAATATAGTTTAGTGATGTAAACATTCTGAATTACTCCGTTTAAACATGAAAAATTTTCGACACTGTTTGAATTCGCCAAATATTGTGTTAAAAATTTATTCTCGCATGAAGCAGATTTTAACGTTGATTGAATTCCGCCAGGTGACGCCTCCGAGTCTGCCCTGTTGAAATGTGTGGAGCTGTCGGTTGGTGACATCGAAAACAGACGCAGAAAGAACGCAAAGATCGCAGAAATTCCATTTAACTCGATGAACAAATACCAGGTTTGACCACATTTTATTCAAATTTGCTGTTTTTCTCTTCAACTTAAGTGTTTCGCTGGACAGAAACTTTGAATAAAACTGACTGACAAGTTCTAATTGTAATTCTGTCTGCCAACATTCTTGATTTTTTATCCCAGGTTTCGATTCACGAGACAGAAGATCAGAACGACCCGCGGTATCTCCTCGTGATCAAGGGAGCACCGGAACGAATCCTGGATCGTTGCAACAAGATCATGAACAAGGGGAAGATCGAGGACATGACTGAGGAGTGGAAGGCAGACTTCGAATCCGCCTACCTTGAACTCGGTGGCCTTGGCGAGAGAGTGCTTGGTGAGGTTCTTGTCAGATCGCTTTTTGTTTGTGTTTATTTAAAAAACCTTTTGTTTGTGTTGTCATACAAAGAACATATTGACGACAACTGTGTTCCAGAGTTTTTGTTTTCGAAACTTTGGTTTAAAACCGTTGAATTTTTTGTTACCTTTTTTTCTTGTCGCTACCGCTTCGCAATCTCCAACCAGTTCTTGAACCTTCTGTAATTTCCAGAAAGTAACTCTTACCTATCTATACAACTGCATCCTCGCACCCCCTTGAAACATATCTCGTACGCCCTGGCCTAAATAGTTGATTNAATCAGGGTGGCATGTGTTTTTGTAAAATGTGGTTCAGTGTTGGAACTTTAAATTTGCGAACAAAGCTTGAACCGGAAGACTTGTGATTAAGTGTTTTGAACCACAGAACGATTTTTATTTTCAATTAACCCCTCCAGGTTTCGATTCATGAGACGGAGGATCCGGATGACAAGCGCTACCTCCTAGTGATGAAGGGCGCCCCCGAGCGAATCCTCAGTAGATGCAACAAGATCCTCAACAAGGGATGTGTGGAGGATATGACGTCATCGTGGAAGGAAGATTTTGAGTCGTCGTATGTGGAACTGGGAGGATTGGGGGAGAGGGTGCTGGGTGAGATGGTTGTCTGTGTGTTGATCATGTTGTATTGTCTGTTTGTGTTGTTATTGCCCTTGTGCTGTTGTTCAGTGTTTTTTTGTGTATTGCTGTTGGGTCAACCAAACAAAATAATATATTTTTAAAAGAAAAAACAAAAAAAGCAATAGTTGCTGATCATAAATGATTGAAAAACCTTTAGGTTTTTGTCACGAGTATTTGCCGACCGAACANGGTGGCCTTGGCGAGAGAGTGCTTGGTGAGGTTCTTGTCAGATCGCTTTTTGTTTGTGTTTATTTAAAAAACCTTTTGTTTGTGTTGTCATACAAAGAACATATTGACGACAACTGTGTTCCAGAGTTTTTGTTTTCGAAACTTTGGTTTAAAACCGTTGAATTTTTTGTTACCTTTTTTTCTTGTCGCTACCGCTTCGCAATCTCCAACCAGTTCTTGAACCTTCTGTAATTTCCAGAAAGTAACTCTTACCTATCTATACAACTGCATCCTCGCACCCCCTTGAAACATATCTCGTACGCCCTGGCCTAAATAGTTGATTTTTAAGTTTTCCAATTCTGCTGACATAATTAACAGCAATTACTGGACACCTGCTATTGGTGGTTTCAAACAACATTTGGTTTTATAACGTCGTATTTCGCAGGATTTGCTCACGAGTATTTGCCGACCGAGCAATTCCCGCCCGGATTCAAATTCGACACTGATGACGTCAACTTCCCCCTCGAGAATCTGACGTTTGTTGGTCTCATGTCGATGATCGACCCCCCAAGAGCGGCCGTCCCTGACGCCGTCGGCAAATGTAGAAGCGCTGGAATCAAGGTAGCGCATGAGTTTGTGGTGGAAAGAGCTACTTTGTACCGTTTTATGTCTCGCTTCGTTTTGTTTTACGCATTTACAACTTATGTATTGACGTCACGCAGGTTATCATGGTAACGGGCGATCATCCAATCACGGCCAAGGCGATCGCGAAGGGCGTTGGAATTATTTCAGAGGGCAACGAGACAGTTGAAGACATCGCCGCTAGATTGAACATCGCTGTTGACGAAGTTGATCCCAGGTAAGTGGCGCAAATCTGACGACGTGGGTTCGAATCCCAGCCGCTGTGGTATAACGNTGAGCAGTTTTGGTCCAATTTTGTTTCTTGGACTTTCGCGTTTTGTCCAGAACCGCGAAGGCGTGCGTCGTGCACGGAGGACAACTCGCCGAAATGAGTCAAGGTCAACTCGATGACGTGTTAAAGAACCACACAGAAATCGTATTCGCCCGGACTTCCCCGCAACAGAAACTGATTATTGTCGAAGGCTGCCAACGACAGGTGGGAAAAATTTCTGCCACGAAATAAACTTACATTATTCGATATTATGACGTAACAGGGAGCCATTGTGGCTGTGACCGGTGACGGAGTGAACGACTCTCCTGCCCTCAAGCGGGCAGATATCGGCGTTGCCATGGGGATATCAGGAAGTGACGTATCGAAGCAAGCTGCTGACATGATTTTGTTGGATGACAACTTCGCGTCAATTGTTACTGGCGTTGAAGAAGGTAAAATCTTTGCTTATCAATGTAATCGTTTGACGGAAGAGAATCCCTGGTATATTCGCATTAAGTTGTACGGCCTGTGAACTGCTTCTAACCGACCGACAACGTTTAAAACACACGGTCAACCAGATACTCGGTAATAAAGTCCAACCCTTCGGTGTAAGTTGCTCAAGTCCCTGTTTCCTGCAGGTCGTTTGATCTTCGACAACTTGAAGAAGTCGATCGCTTACACCCTGACATCGAACATCCCCGAGATCACTCCCTTCCTCCTCTTCATGGCCGGGGGAATCCCCTTACCCCTTGGGACTATCACCATCCTCTTCATCGATCTTGGAACAGACATGGTGGGTAAATGACGTCACTGTCGATGATGTAACCTACGATTGACGTCACCTATCTTGATTTTTTTTTTAAATTATGTTTTGAAAGAGTGAAAATTAAATAAACAGAAAAACGAAGTTTGCGATTGGTCGGTTTAATTTTTCAGCTTCCCGCCATTTCGCTCGCGTACGAACAAGCCGAGAGTGACATCATGAAACGAAGACCACGTGACCCTAAGAAGGATCGCTTGGTGAATGAACGTCTCATATCTTTAGCTTATGGCCAAATCGGTGAGTTACCAACAAAAGTTTTTAGTCGGTATTTTTCAACTGGGATCACATAAGGGGAAATTGGCAAAGAACTGGATTTTTTTTCCCAGGCTTCGAACCCGAGAACGAATTCCAAACAAGATTTTTATGTCTGTATGTTGGTAGAGCGCATCAAGCGCTCGCCCAAAAACAGAAGTCCAGCTCGTATTTTTCTGTTTGCGGGCACTTGGCGGCACCTAGCGGCCAGAAACTCCAAATGCGCTTCATCGTAAAATGGCAACGCGCGATTAAAAAAAAAGTTCACACAAGATTTCTTTTGTTATTACGCATTATTTCTCAACCGGGGCCAGTTGGTCAACTGTTTTATAGAGAATTGTCAAAAGAGTAGATTTTTTTGTCATAACGCAACACCCACAACCGAAAAGAACGGATCAACAAAACTCCAGGTCGAATGATTTTTGCACAAAACCGCGAGAATTAAGTTTTTGGAAGCAAAATGCCTGCTTGCTATTAGACTTTTAACATAACATTTTTACTGCAAGAACAAATACAAGCGAGTACTTGTGTGTAAAACATTTTCTACGTTCCCCCCAACGCTGCTGTCATCATCAGGAATGACTTAATGAAAACCGTGAATTGTATGTCCATTAAATCTTTTTGGGGATATAAAACGTGGCTTTAACCCCATTGTTACCCCCCTTTTTTACATGACCTTGAACCCCAGGTTAACCCCCCAATTTTACAGGAATGCTGCAAGCTCTTGCCGGATTCTTCACATACTTCACAATCATGGCGCACAACGGGTTCCTCCCTGGCATGTTGTTCGGTATCAGATTGGTCTGGGATAATAATTTCGTTAACGACCTGCAGGATTCTTTTGGCCAAGAATGGGTAAAAACTATTAAACTTTTAGTAAAATTTGGGGGAAATCCCAATCAAATGTGACTGTAAACCAGTGGTTCCAACCGGGAAGGAATTTATGAGTTAGTTGAGATATTCATGATAGTGTTTCTCGTTCAAATTTGGATAAACTTTACACCTGGTAGCGTTGTCTGTGAACTTACTTTTATGGTCTCGCCCTTAAGTCTATCAGTCTCCGTAAGAAGAGCGACAACCCCGGGTAGTCTCCTGTCGTGGGTTCGAATCCCACTGCAGGCAGGATTTTGTAGCCCACACCTTGCTGAATGGAAATGCCGACTTTGATTCGGTATAACGCCTCTTGCAGGCCTGTTATTGCAACGAATTTACTTGGGTGTGTTTTGTTAAATAATCTTGCGAATTATTTGCAGACTTACGAACAAAGGAAAGTCATTGAATACACAACAAACACCGGGTTCTTTGTGTCCATTGTGATTGTACAATGGGCGGATTTGTTGATTAGCAAAACAAGGAGACTCTCAATCTTCCAACAAGGCATGAGGTATGCGAGTTATTTTTCTGTTGCATTTGGAATCTCAGTGGATGAGTTTGATTGTGGTTCGTTGCCACACAAGTAAAACCTACGAAATCCGATCGGTCAATTGGAACAATTAACTAAAAAATAAATAAACAAAACTGCAAAATAACAAGTAGTTAGGCGGAAAAATGCCTGAATTTGTTATGATCATAAAGAGTCCGCCGTCGAGCTACCTGCCTAATTGCAATTACAACTTTTTGTTTATTTTATTTTTCGGTTGATGGTTCCTAGTTTGGTTCAGCCCATCGTGTTCCACTGGGTTTTGTTAATGCGGTTTCAGTGACTTGCTCAGGAAAAAAAACAAGCGGCATTGCTCCAACCCGATGGATTGACCCAAGCTGAAGTCACTAACAAAGAATAAAAACTTTTAATTGCAATGATGCAAGTAGCTCGACGGTGGACTCATTATGAGCATAACCTTGTGGCTCCACCTTCTTTTAATGCATTTCCGCTTCGTTTATTTTGAAACATTTATTCCTCCCTTACCAGACAAGAGTGAAATACAGTAATAATAAATGGTTTGGAACCACTGGTTTTATCTAAAACGAAATACTTCACCTATCATGAATAACTTAATTCTAAAGTGGAAATTCCTTCCCTTAACTCATAACATTCTTCCCTGGCTGGAAAGCACTGACATAACGCGTTCAGGCGTTGTTCCGCCACCGAGGATAAAAATGAAACAAATAGAGCGATTATCTCTTTCAGGAACAAGGTGCTGATATTTGGTCTCTACTTTGAAACGCTATTCGCCACTTTTCTCGTCTACTGCCCTCAACTGGATCTTGCACTTAAGATGTACCCACTCGAGTGGAGTTGGTGGCTTCTGCCCATGATCTATTCGCTCATAATATGGCTTTATGACGAAGGAAGACGATTCCTCATTCGCAGATATCCTGGAGGTTTGAGTAGAAATAATTTCTCATCGGTTGCTATTCTGTTCACACGCATTGATGCGCCAACAACTGTGTCTTCGAATAGTTTGTACCAATACGTGTGAGTTGTGTATTGTTACGAAACAAGTGCAACTTTACATGGGTTTATTAGCTAGCTTTGTGCACTCGACCATAATAACTCACTCTAAGCTTGCAAAATTGTGTGTTATGGTTGACTGCGCGAAGCTCGTTAGGACATAGTTGAGTAAACGTTTAGTACTTTACCTATCTTTGCTTGACGCATTTCGCATTTTTCAGGTTGGGTTTATCAGGAATCCTACTACTGACACGTCATCATTGATGACATCAGCAAAGTTCCTTTCAGCTGGACACTGTTATCAAACAATGGTGGCTGTTGTTGTCATAAATATATTGGAAACTTTTGTTTTCTTTTAAGAAACTGCCTTTGTTCGTACATAATCTACATTGTGACGTTTGTTTCAGCTGCACTTATCTGAGTTACTTTGCACTCGCAAGTGTTCTATGTCGCGGAGTTTTGTCAGAAAATGTCACAATTTATACCTGTAACCGTTATAGCCTTTTTATTTGTGCAATATACATTTTATCGTGTCTACTCGTGTGTTGTCTTCAGTCTATTCCAAAGCAATCATACCCTTTTATTCAATAAATCGTATTCGTGTTACTTTTTCCCGAAAAAATAAATTAATCAGCATGGAAAAATACGATTTCTATGAAAGTAGTATTTGGGTTAGAAATTGGAATCTTGGTAATTTTTTACGAAAGCTTTTCTAGTGAAATTTATTGTCGGCTGGCGGCAATTTAACGTATTTTAATCTGTTGTTGACAATAGCTAGCAACAAATCAAGTGAGCACCTAAATTATTGAAAATCCTAAACAAGAGAAAAAATAAAAATTGCGTTCTTGAGAGAAAACATTATTTGTTTTAATTAATTCTTTGGTTATTAAATTTTTGAAAACATTTTGAAACTTCTAAAAAAACAACTTTTAGTTAACAATGTCAGTATGCAGGTTAAAAGTAAAATGTTGTGTCTAAAAAACTAATTTGTTAAAAAAACTGATATTTTATGTGAAATAAGACTTCAGTTTTAACTCAGACTTGACACCTTATTGTTTTCTCCGTCAAACAACAAGTGACCACTTTTGGTTAATGTAAGCCCTGACTCTGAGTTTGCTGCAGGCCAACCCACACCTTTTGGAAGTACAGTTCCAAATAACGTAATTTACTTGAGTGACAACGTGGCATAACGATTGATCAGCGTTGGTGAAAATTTACTGCACGTTTTTTTCGAAAATGTAACTTATTGAAACTGGCACAAACCAAGCCAATAAAGCGAGCTGTCCAGATAGTTTTGCAGACAAAAATTTAAATGGAAATTTGCTTGCAGGTTTTGTTCTGCTAAAATAAAGTGTCAATTTAGCGAGCATGTATGGGCATGGAGATATAGAGACGGCTGAAAATTCTGACAACATTGAAATGTATGATGCTCCATCAGTCGCACCGAAAGCCACACAATTTAACCAAGCTGACTACACAAGATTTTCTCAAGTTGTCAAAACGAGCATTAAGAAGATCGCACAAAATGTACAAGACCTGCAACGGATCGTTGAACAGCTGGGAACGGAAAGTGACACACACATTGTGAGAGATAGACTGCATGAGAGGAATAAAACAATCAGTGAACTTGCTAAGTCAACAACAAATAATTTGAAGAAGTTAAAGGACATGGTTGATGCCAAAACTCCACCTGACCATCAGAAGAAATTACAAAATGAGCGCCTAACTTCCGATTTTAAGGAGATTTTAAATTCCTTCCAGCAAACGCAGATGGAAGGGGTTGAAAAAGAGAAGCAATATGTGGTAAAGGCAAGAGCAGCGAGCTCTAGTTACAATGAGAATGATGAAGAGAGCCGAGCACTGATGCAGGAAACAACTCAAATCCAACAAATGAAAATATCCAAACAGGAACTAGAAGACATAAAGGATCGAGAAAAAGCACTGCAGCAATTGGAAAGTGACATCATGAATGTAAATCAAATTTTTAAGGATTTGGCGAGTATGGTCGAAGTCCAGGGTGAGGTTATAGACAGCATTGCTGATCATACGGACAAAGCAGATGTTAAAGTTGAGCAGGCAAATGTACAACTCACTGAGGCGAAAAAAAAACAAACATCGTCTCGCAAAAAGAAGTTTATCTGCATTGGGATTATCCTTGTTGTGTTGGCAATCATTGGGCTTGTAATTGGGCTTAGTGTTTGAAAGAACAAACTTGTAACATCATTCTTGTTGTTAGATAATTTCATGCAAAGTGTGACATGCTGCCTGTGGAATATAATTGGTACACTAATTTAACATAAGTATGTTAGTGTTATGTTTCTTGTATCATGTACTTTGTGTTTAAAATCATGTCATTACATTGGCAAAATCATCAAAACTAAATTGGGGAAGGGGCCAATGCGATGTCCTTCCTTTAGATTGAAATACACCATAGTCATGTTGATGGAAACATTACTTTTACAGTTTACCTTACTGGAGGCCTATAAGGCAACCATATGATTACCAGGTTACATAAATATGTTTTTCTTTCAAGGATTTTAGCAAAACCACAAAAACTAGAAAAAATGGTGACAGTATGCAACCTAGTTAGGCCCTTCTTCTGCCCAAGCTAGCAATATAAATTTGTTATTGAAACATTGGCTTTTTTGTTTTACTTGAAGTCATTTTTTTAAAAGTGAATTCCTTTTAGGCTATTTACTATAATTCTCCTCCGGCTTTTGGTATTTTCATAATGTATATTTAATGCAATTAGCCAGTTGCACATTTAACAAAAAATCAACTGCAAATTGTGGACACAATTGATTTTAATGTTTTTAGTTCAGATTCGGATTTATAATTCCAACATTTTAATCCCCCATGCAGCTGCTGTTTGTCAATGCAATTAAGCTCATAAATAATGAGCATGCATTAATGACAGAAAAAGCAAATCTAAACTTTTGAGGTGCTGAAGAAATTCACTTGCATTAAGAGAACATAAAATTTAAGTTTGACAAAAGTGCAAAAATGGTATTTTATTGTCTATGTAATGCTTGTAAACAACCGCTTGTTTCTGTGCAACAAAAGCATGTCCTGTATATAGCCTTGTCTTATGGCTAAAGCTTGTCACTGCTATAAATTTATGAAATCATTTTGTATCGGTTTGCTTTAATCTCTGGCAATAAATTGTTGACATTTCACCCTGTATGAGGTAGTTATGGATTTAATCGCATGTTGCGTGTTGAAAAGCCTAAATGTCTGGAGTCCTATATACTATTTCTGTTTTTGTTTTTTTTGTGAATCAAATCTTATGTTTTGCTTTTTTCTTAATTTTTTTTACCCACCCAACTTTCCTACTCCTTTTGTGTCCACGACTTTGTATGCACATGTGAATAATAATCGCTGTAAGTTTGTCTGAACTAATCGCATGTTTATGTTATCTTTCTAGAGGTTTTGCATAATTTTGAAATGACTTCTTGGAAAAGCATAGATGCTGGTGAAGGTATTACAAGTTTGTTATTTTATATTTACCAAGCTTCCTAATATATTTATTAGCTGACAAATTTATCAACACAACTTTTAGATTTAGGTTTGAATCAAGTTGGCACTTTTTTTTATTTTTTATTCATAATTAATTGCTTCAACATAAACATCAGAACAGTATTTTTAAATTTAAATATTTCTATCTAGATGGTGATCTTTTCGTTGATGTAGAATCAGTTGAGATTTTAAGGGAACCAGATCAAAGTGAGTGATTTCGAGATATGTTATAAAATCTCGATCCAAATTGTTAACACCTGGTGGTGAAACATCAAATGGATGTGTGGAATCGCTGTTAAATTATACAAAAAATATAGTTGCAATAATATTATTACTTTGTTTGAGTAACGTAGGCATACTGGTGCCATGCATTGGTAAAAACTTATTGGCTGGATAAAAGTTATGTAACAACAAGGAACTCATAAAAACGATTTGACATTTCATAATACTTTTTTGGGCCTGAGTGATGGGATTTTATTAGATAAACCACATTTCTTGTTGTAACGTGATACTATTTGTTTTAACAGTGTTAAAACCATTTCCAAACCAATTACCAAGCGATATTTTTAGATGCAACCACAGTGCGACCAAAAGTGAAATGCGATCACTGTGGCTATGCAAGTCGATGTCCGGAACACGTTCGCACTCACCTTTTGTAAGTTGTATTTCTATGGACAGTTGTCTGCACTCAGTAGAAACAGTTGCTGAAACCCAACAAGTCATGAAATAACCAAAAACATGAAATTGGGGTTCACTAAATGCTTTTTTACAACTGTTTTATGCACAACCAGGCAGCATAGCAAAATTTCTATTTATTAGGTTATAAAATTTTGCATTAAGTTGGTATATATGTGTAGTGTAGTAGCTTCCATGTTCATCGTTGCGCAGCTGTTCCCAGCTTAGTGTTTGATTTTGTGCAATTGTGTTGCTACGATTTCTTTCACCAAGCTCGCAAAATAAACCCAACTCAGCTTTCTTAACCAGGGAATACAGTATAATAAATTTCGCAAGACAAATTTTAACATAAAGTTGGCAGAAAACTGCTTGAACTGTCAACTGCTTAATGAGGTTTCATTTCCTCGTTCCAGGGATCACCATTATGTCGTCACAAAGCATAAATGTCGAGTGAAAACTTGCACATATCACACGACAACTCCGCGCTTGCTGAGACATCACATGAGATTATGTCATGGGAGCATTCCAGAGAAGTAATTTTGTTTGAAGTAATTTGTTGTTTGTTACAAAATTACTACTGCAATTGTGCATGAACCTTTGTTAATAAGAGCTCAGTATATTGGTTGAATTGTTTTATTGGGCTTGGAATACTAAAAATATGCAAGATGTTGCAATCTGTCAAATTTCACAGGGTTAATCCTAGTATTAATATGCTGGGGAACATGTTGTTTTCTCTCGTTTTTTCTGTGTAACACTGGTTTATTTCCGGCAAGAAAAAGTTGTTCAAATTTCTATTTTTACACATGATAGAGTGTCTGTCATGCATCGTAACTTTTACCCCAGTTCACTTTGGTTGCCCCACAGGCCTCAAAAAAGAAAACATATTAAAACACTAATATTTAATAAAGTAATGCACCTGGAATTTTCGTACTTTGATAACATTTAATACATAATATTAAAACAACACAAAGTATTTTCTAAAAACAAGTTTGTATTTAAATCGGTTTAGATGTGGGTGTAATAAATTTATGTGCAGTAACTTGCGACCATTTTTTTGAGTCTCTCATTAAACTGCTGTAAAAAAATTCCCCCTTAAGGTTGTCACTTTAAATGCAAATTTTATGTAACAATGGTAACTGTTCAGTTATCTGATGAGAGACCAATGTTTAAAACAGTGTTTCTTAAACCTTTTTATGCCCAGAATATGCTTTGAAAAAATCTCGCGTCTCACTGTCAAAATAGTATTGCAAGCTTTCCACAATTTAACCTTGTAACACAAACACGCATTGTGTAAACCGAAATATATTGGTTGTTTTATTCAGTAGGAAATAAATCATGCAGTTCAGTAGGAAACTTGGTGTTGAACACAATTATCTAATTTCCTAATTCTATAGAATGATGTAATTGGGATTCAAACATTTCCACCTCTCTCCCTTGCCCGTCTGCAAATAGCTTCAAGGCCAACTGGTTATAAATTAACATTTCTATGTTGGCTCGTCCCCCAAACACTGAAGTTTGATCTCGACGATTTTTTTTATTTTATATTTACAGCAGACAGAAACTTCTACAATGCGACACTTGTCAATTTGAGACACCAAATCCTGTTGAGTTGAATCGGCATAAAAACTTCACACATAACAATGGCCAACAATGGACTTGTTCTATTTGTCCTTTCACAACAATGGCTGAAGAGGATTTGGAATCACACAACAAACAAATTCATGAATCGCGAAATTTCGTTTGTGGAATCTGTGGCTACAGGTACATTTATTAGTTTTTTTATGGCAACTATTTTGCAAACAATATCTTTTTGCTGTTCCTTATATGTTGTAGTTGTTCTTTCTGTGTGTAAAATCTTGAAGCAGGAGTTTTTTGGTGAACAGACACAAATTTTGTGTCAAAATACCTAAAGATTGTTAAAAAGCAATAAAGATCTACTTTTGGTCACGATGTTGCTACCAAGTGCCGACGATTTAACACAATAAATGTTAAAGTTCCTCATTTCCATGGCAAAACACATAATTTGTTATGAAAATATTGTAGTGTTGTATACCGACATCGTTCTTCTCAACGCAATTAACTTACTTAATGTTTATTTAAGAGTTTATTTCCAGGGCCAGTCTACCTTCATGTACAATTTAGAAATATGGGGGGAGATAAACTCCTCTTCTGAGCTTTAATCCACATATGTTTGATTTAAACTAGTTTACCCGAAATGAATCCGGTTGGAACAGGATTGATTCTATCCGTACTTGTTTTGATTCCAACTAGTGTTTACTCGGAGCAAACCTGGTTGGAACCGGATTTATTCAAAACGGCCAACCTGGGACTAATCCGGTTCGAACTAGAATAATATAGGTCAATCTAGGTTTACATTGGAACGATTTTACCCGAAGCGGAACCGGTTTTGGAGAATTTTTAAGAAGGGGTTAACTTATTCTGTACAAAGAAATTAAAAGCTAGGGCCAGTCTACCTTCATGTACAATTTAGAAATATGGGGGGAGATAAACTCCTAACCCCCTGGGTACGCCACTGATTGCAGTTTCAGTCAATCCCTGATCGGATCTATTTTTTTTTCAGATCGACAACTGCTGGGCGAATTAAGTGCCACATGATCAAGGTGCATTTCAAGAATTTCAAGTTTGGCAAAATGCGGGCAAAGCGAAAAGAAATCTGCGGATAAGACCAAGTTACCTGCCTAGCTTAGTATAAACTTTTTCATTCACCGAAGAACACGGAAGCGTGGATGAAATTTAAAGTCCAAAACTAATTTCATTTTAGTTTTGTTTTTTTGCCGGCAAGTTTGCAACAATGCGCAATTTGATTTTTAAAATTGAATCGTGGCGATGACAAAAAAATGCAAATAAGCGTGGCTGAGTCAAGCGCACAAAGATTTTTAACAAACCGTTTCCCATTGGAAAATTTTCGCAAATCGCCAAATGCTGCAGAATTTTAAGCAACACACATCAGTTGCATGTGACTTGTGGAGTCTGCCCTGCTCCGAATGAGGATAGGACATCTCTTCTCTATGATGGGTATTGTCCAGCAGATGGCGCTGTACTTTGTATTGAGTAGTGCCCTCTCCTTCTCAGCTGAATGCCTCCTATCCTTTCCGCCAGTAACTTTGCCTTTAGTACACAATTCACAATTTCAATGAGAAAATACAAGGCAGTAGTTTTGTGTTAAAACATTTTCGACGTTTCCTGAAGATGACAACATCTTTTATCGAAATTTGTAAATTATTTTACACACAAGTGCTGGTTTGTATCTTTTGCATTTTTCCTGGATTCCAGGATTTTAAACCTGAAAGTGTCGGTTGAGCAGTAAACTAGCGGAACCAGTTTTAATTGTTAATTTAAATCCTCCTGTGTATTTGCCGATGTCCTGCATCTACCAATACCAACAACTTTGCTGCTCATAATTTATTACAAAAACAAACAACGATGACGTGTCACAGTTTGCGCATGCGCAGATAGCACGCCAAGAAGAGCGCTGTTGCCATGGCTACCATTATGACGTTGTTGAGCCAGGGTCGTTCCAGCAGAAATTCGTCATCGCCAACCACTTGCGGCAGTACACGTCCGCTTGGGTCGTACGAACTGAAAAGCGATTATGACGTCATAACATATTATTTTCGGCATTTAAGTGACCGAAAAATAGTTAGACGCTTTCAGTCAAAACACGAGCATGAAACGTCATAAGATCTGACGTCACAAAGTATTGCGTCACAGTGGAAATGTTGAACTGACCAATGCGTGACGTTGACTCGGCTCCTCCCGTATTTTCCGAAGTTAGTGATGCGTGACATGATTTTTATGGCGCGACTCTCTCGCTCCGGACCAACCATTTCGGGGCAGGGCGCCACCAGGTGGGCGGAGAACTCGTTCAAAACCCAACTCTGAAAAAATGCAGCTGTGGTTCACACAAGACCCAACAGAAATGTTGATTTACACGATTTTATCGTTTTTGTCTTACTTGTGACAAAACCAACAGAGGAAGTTTCAAACCAGGGCTACACAACCTACAGCTATAGGTAATACATTTATGAGGCCGCGGAAAGTACATTAGAATATACGTAATGGCGGCCGTGCATTGGCAAAAACCCTACTACAACTATACCAATTAACCCAACGAAATTGTTAAAAAATTGGTATCTTATTGCATTTCTATGAAAATGGGATATTACCAGATAAACCCATACCATGTAATTCATAAAAACCAACTTGGGCTCACTGAAGGTCGTTAGTAAAACAAGTTATGTTACTTGGACGTATTTACCGAAATGGTTGCGCCCCCAGTTTTGAACTATTTATTTTGTCATTTTTTTGATTTAACAAACCTAAGAACGAAAATAAAAAAGTTGTGTGAAAGTCGTTGGCAGAAGTTATGTTTGTTTAACTTCGCTCGTTAGGTTGTGTTTACCAGGTAACAATATCTTGTGATGCTGACGTATTTTATCCATGCCAGCCACTGGAAGGCGCTGTCGAGGTTGAGAAGATATCCAGCGAAAACCTTGATTCAAAAACATTCAAGTTTCACAAGATTTCCCTTTTGGCACGCGAGCTATCGCCCAAATCGGTCAACTGTGATTGGATGTTTATTGAAAACGTTTAAAATTAGTTGAAGGTAACTTTGACTTGGTTTGAATTTAAAATAGAATTGAATAAACGATTAAAAGCGGACCCTGAACAGATAGGTCAATAAAAGCGCTCCCTTCAAAAGGCAAAAATCAAAACGAATTTATTTGTTAAACTTTTCAATTAGAACCCAAGCAAGCTAAGTATCTAATTTTTTGACAACTTTTTCACGCCTGACAGCTCAAAGCTCGCTTCAAACCCGTTTTGAGCGTTTTGCAAACGTTGCAAGTGTTCTTTGCTGGGGATTCGAAACCTCAACGAGGTACTTACAGCGGTCAAGGTCATGTAGAGGACGATGACGGTTCTTCCCGTGGTAAATGACTTGCAAGCAATGGCCGCCAACAAACACAGCGCGTCACAAGTTATTCCGCTGCAGAAAGCCGTCAACATGAACATAAGAAAAGCTGAACTGCCTGCTCGCAAACCTGGAACGATATTAAGCTAGTTTACCCGGAGCAAATCCGATTGGAACCGGATCGATTTCCATCCACACATGTTTTGATTTAAACTAGTTTACCCGAAATGAATCCGATTGAAACATGATCGATGTCAATCCATACTTGTTTTTAATTCCAATTAGGGTTTATCAGAAGCAAACCTGGTTGAAACCGAATTTATTCAAAATGGCCAATCTGAGGCTATTCCGCATCGAACTAGATGAATTTAGGTCAATCTAGGTTTGAATTGAAATGATTTTACCCGAAGCGGAACCGGTTTTGGGAAATTTTTAGGGAGGGGTTGACTTATTCTGTGTAAAAAAATTAAAAGCTAGTCTCGGGCCAATTTCGTTCAAGACGTTTTGAACAAATCTGTTGCACACGACAGTCAGTTGAGCGATGACGTCATGTTTTCGGTGGGTGACGTCGCCGCTTACCTGTGGACCAATAAACGACGGAGGAGAAGACAAGAGCTGACAGGGTCCGTGTTAACAAGACGAGCACGAATCGAGCGAGGCAGTATGTTGCCGATCTATACATTCCGCTCATCCGCTCGTGTCTGTAAAAACAATTCCGAAATATCTATTAGATCGAAACCACTGATGAGAAAAACAAAATATTCATGAATTGTTTCAAAAATTTAGGGACCAACAATTCGAATAAATCGGTCGCAGAGTTGATGTCAGATAAGCTGGTTTTTATTTTTACATGAAAAGAAGTTTTTCGTTGACAACAAAACTTTTCGCCGTCACCATCGCCGGAACCATCACCCCGTGCACAGAGAGATAGAAGAACATCCCGAGTCTAAAAACATGTTCAAGGTCACGACAAGGTCAAAATAGACGAAATAACACAATCAAAACCATAACTACCAGAGACTTGTATGTAGTAAAGACATTGTAATGAAAACGTTTCGACAATCGCTGTTGTCATCATTAGTGCGAAACTATGTACAAGTTTTCTGGCAGTTATGTTTTTAAATAAGCTGCTCTTCACGTCCATGTCTTTTGCTCCGAACAAAAAACTTTTTCGTCATTTTCCACAAACTTTTCCCTTGTTTTTTTGACCACTTTATTTTACTACTTTTACTTTTATTTTGTTTCATAGTACAAACTTTTTATCTCTGACAAACAAATTATTCGTTGTTTGACTTTGCCTTAAAAGTGGAAATCTAAAACCTTATTATTTTCGCAAAAATTGACCGTGCAATGAACGATGGTTTCTGCAAATGTGGCGAAATACTTTCCAATGCAAGCATTTGTAAGGCATTTTTAAAAAGCTGACATTTCTGAAAACATAGAATCACAATTATTATGTCATACCTGTTTTGTACACTTGGCTGCACGTCATTGTGACGTTGATAATAGAGAAGTGAAAATAAAATTCCCACAAACAGGTTCATGATTGTCTGTGGAAAACCGACAATTAGTTTAGGTCCAACTCAAAAGCTTTTGTTTTCGGGAAAAGTTAATCATGAAGAGAACACGAAAGATGTGTTTTAACCCAACTATACACTTACCTACTAACTTTTCTCCATCGCCAAAATTTTCGTGTTTGCTGCGTTGTGAGGCACTTGGTAACCATGGTTACATTTCAGCTTACTGATAAGGTCCAATAAACTTGAAATGCTGATATGTATATTTCCCATATTACATCAGGCATCAAACTGCGTTTGTCGCCAGCTTAACTTTCCCTACAACGTTTTGTCAGTCATCCCCCTTCTAACTGGTCAGCCAACGTCCCCCCCCAGTCTTGATTCCCCATTTCACCCAAACTCCCCGCCACATAACGCCTTGCAATGACGGTGTAACTGCAGCGTGTTCCCCCTTGACCCAACAATTGTGCCCCCGGCTTGGTGATTGTGTCGCCACAATTTCTTTCACCAAGCGAAATAAATCAAACTTGGTGCAAGATTACCTGTTGCCAAGCGAAGTATTTCCGTTTCATTAAACGACTCGCACCCAAACATAGAGATCATAAACGTACCAGTGCCACGCTGGTCCGGATCGAACATTTCAACGTACGTCGCGACAGAATCATCCATTCCCGGAAAAACGGCGACGTCATTTTCTCACAACGGTTCAGGCTAAACACTGCAGAAAAAATAATTTTGTGAGTTTTTAATTCGAGTCCATCGATGAGCTACGTGCCTCATTGCAGTTACGTTGGATCTCATTTTATTTTTTAAAGTTGGCGACTTCAATTTGGGTCAAGCCATCGGGTTTAGGTTGGAGCAATGCCGCTTAAGTTTCTTGCTCAGGGAAACATAGACGACAACGACAGTCACCACAACTTATCCACAAAGAAACATCAAGCTATTTGATTTTCATCCACAAAGAAACATCAAATTTCACCAGTTTTCATAAAGTTGCAGATTGTGACGCAATAAATATTTAGTGTTCTAGAACAGGAGAAATCTTACCTGCCAAACTTTTGCTTTTTAGTTGCTGCAACCGATTCTGGTTGGTTCTGTGCAATTGTGACGTCATATAGGCTTGGTTCAGTCTTCTAACAATTTCCGTGTGCTCTTTGGCGCCCTCCACAGTTGTGACGTCAAGAGCGCTCGAAAATGCTGCGAGAGAAGTCGCGTAACACTTTTAAACAAACAAAGACGAAATGTTTAAACATGAAAAAAAATTCCGGATATACAACGAATAAAAACAAATTTAAACATTAAAGTGTCTAAAAATTCATCAAAAAAAGGTAAATGACGTCACCTGCTGGGGAATTTCCCGACGCCAGATACGGTGACGTCATAAAAACGTCATTAATGGAGTGCGCCATCTGCTGGTTGTTGCGGATCGCGCTGCGTCGCAGTGAAGCGGAACGGATGCAGGACCGGGGTGTGGCGAGGACGCTAGGTGGCGCAGGAGAGCCAAATAAGATGTCGATGAAAAAATCGGGAGGAGAATTTTGTTTCTCGCAAATGTAACCTGAAAAGTTTGGTTTAAACTTTCACTTTGTTGGTTTTACAGGACGCCTTGTGTTCGCAAGGTTATGGGTTCTAATCCTGTCTCGGTCGCTCGTGTTTTCCCTGAGCAAGAAGCTAAAGCGGCATTGCTCCAACCCAACGAAACCCAATGTATTGGACTTAAATTAAACTTCAAAAATCCAATAACAAATGCAATGAAACCAATAGCCGGTAGATTAAAACCCACATTTAAATAAAGATCACATTTACATCACATTACTTAATGTTCTAGTTGGTGAATTTGGAAATAAGTATTTGTTTTATCAAAACCAAGCACAAGATTACCTGCGTTCGCAAAATAGTCCAAAGCCGCCTCAGCAGGGCCGTGGTATATAGTGCGCCCCTTTGTGATCAGCGTCAGTGTGTCGAACATCCGGTAGATGGCGTAGGAGGGCTGGTGAATGGTGAAGATCACGGTTCTGCCTTTTAAAGCCAAGCTGAAAAAAAAATGTTGTTGAGTATTTTCATCATCTGTGCAAAAGAAGCCTTGTCATTTAAAATAGGTTTATTTGTTAATTTTTCTTTAGAAACCTCACTAACTTTTTCAGCAAGCGAACCAGGTGTTTGGACGTCGTCGAATCGAGTTTGCTCGTCGGTTCGTCGAGGTACAGACACTTTGGTGACGCAACAATCTCAATCCCGATCGCAGTTCGCTTCCGTTCGCCCCCAGATATCGTGCGGCTCGACCAATCACCGACCTGAAAGTAAGTCACGTGATCTAAGTGAACAAATTCCCAACGCTTTTGGTTTTTCCCCCTTTTTATTTTTTAACATTTATTCCATCCCTACTAGACAAGAAGTGATATAAAGTCATATTCAAAGGTTTGGAACCACTGGTTTACCTATAAATAAATACTACACTTATCATGAATAACTTAACTATGAAGTGGAAATGACCTGTAGTTACCTTTACGTTTTGGCAGGATTTTAACCCCAGGTCATCTACTACTTCCTCAAGTCGCAACTCCACCTCGTGCGTGCTCAGCGAACCGTGTCGACGCAGTATGAGCGAATAATAGAGATGTTCACGCACCGTTAGGCTCGGGTTTAAAACGTCATCCTGCAATTTAGGTCAAAGTTGAAAATGATGTCAAATACGATTTTTTTGTGCCGGGTGCTAGGGACGCCGCATGTGCACACACTGCTCGGTACATGCGGTTCGCTTGGATCCACTCGGGTTGGTGTCGAAATGTTTTAAGTATGTCGAATCTGTCCACCTTGCAGTGCTGGCAGTTTATAAGTTATGATTACTGCATGGAAATACCTGACCAACATACATCGAATTCAAAAGGGAAAGACACATCATCCCTAAATTTACGAGTTGACCCGTGAAAATAAACCAAACAAAATAATTAAAAAATGGAGTTTCCCCAGTAGGGATTACCCACTTATTGGAAATTACCGCATCAGGGGAACCACCTAACCTGAGTGGTGAATCCAGTCTGCTGGCAGAAGTCGCCTCTCATTGGTCGAGCGTTGACCAATCGCAGGCCTCGAAACTTCTTCTCCGCTTTGCGGCCGGAAATGATGTCAAGTAAACTTGTGGAGAAAAAGTGACGAACATTATGTATTTTCACGTTTTGCGGTTTGGGCCTTTATTTACCCCGTAAACCACTCTATAGAGACACAAACCCTATTTGATCATTAATTAAATGTAACAGAAGTTATGTTTTGAAGCTGACTGGTGCAGAGTGCTACGTGAAATCAATATGGTGGTGTATGGTAACCATAATAATTGCAACTTGAATTGTGTCAACCACACTGTTGCTTTTTGGGTCACGGGAGGCAGAGAGAGAGATGAAAGAACCGCGATTGTCGACATCTGGTTGAAGGCCAGAACGACCGGAAACTCGTTTCTAACTTAACACTCGGTGAAAAACATGATGGACAAAGTTGATACTCGACTTGCTATGGTCAAATTTGTTATCATTGTCACGAGCGACTAATAATTTCGATTGGTTACGGTACAACCACTAGAGGCGCTGCTTCACACATCACATGAAAGAAACAAAAGTAATAACGAGGAACAAAACAAACGTGAAACTCACGAAGTTTTTCCGGATCCCGATGGTCCCATAATCGCGTTCAACCCCGGTTGAAAAACACCACTGAAAAAAAGTTTTAAATTTAAGATTTTGGATAAAATTCTGGGAATTTAGTTCACCATGTGAATGGTTCAATTTTTAGTATTTCTTGCTGAACTTTTCAGTTGAGTTTTGAGATTTTGTTTAAACACTATAATGTAGTCGGCATCAATCTCAGCCTCAGTTTATTGTTTGTTGACCCCTGAGGGCAAAGTCATTAAAACGCCTCCTAACGACAGAGTAGCTGCAACGCGTTCAACATCGATCCAACAAATGTGCCCTTCACTTTTTTGCGCCTTACAACGTTTCAACGTTACGCAACTATTTACGGTATGATGATTGTTTTAGTGATACTGTGTCGCTATGCTTTCTTTTACCAAGCAAAATAAACTTAACCTTAAAAGGTGTAGCATTCGACCACGCCCACAAGCCACACCCACCTCACGCCCTTAAGAATCCGTTTGTAACCAATCCGAGAGCGGGGCGGAGCGTAGGCTGACCTATCAGAGCAACAATCTTTTAGAGCGTCCATCGGAGTTGGCATGGAATCCACACTGTATGTGACGTCATGATAGCTGATTGTTACGCCGTCTGTGACGTCGACAACGTCACGGATGGATCTGGTTGTCAGGTTACGTTCACTGTCCGATCTGAGGAAAAGAATTGAAAATTCTCATGGAACCGATAATTTTTTGACCACTTGAAGGCGTATACTGCATCAGGGGATCAAACGCCCCCCTAAACGCCCGAGCAGGTGAGATTTTTTACAAAAAAAACCCAAAGCAACCTGCACCTTGGACACGATGATCCTGTGTTCGACGCCAACTGTCCACTAGGTGGGGTTGCCGACGTCACGTGGATGTGCGGCAGAATGTTGGAAAGCCCCCCGACCGAGAATCGCCGCGAATTTGGGGCTGTGACGTCACCTACTGGGGCTGTGACGTCACCACCAATGACGTTAGCGTAAACATGAGGTGTTGACGTCATCAGCTTGGCCGCCATCACCGATGACGTAGCGACAGGCGCGGTTATGTTATTGTTGCTGACGTCATCGGGTTTTGCTTCTTTAGTTGCTGACGTATTTTCGATGACGCACGCATCACGTGATGCGGTGTCGAGTTCCATAAACAAAAGAAATGAAAAGCAAAGGAAAAGAAAAAAACTGCAAAAATAATTTTGACAGAAGATTAACTTGTTGCAATAGCGATCAAATACACAATGTAATTTATTGCGTTCTACATCTATTTAGCATGACTGTCCTTTCATTGCAGGTCATTTAGAACGTCCTGTCATACTGAAGCTAACATCAACCAAATTACCTACAAAATAAAAAGTCTCAAAAAAAACAAAATAACAACATTAGGTTGGAACGTTTAAGTTGTCGGTTTTGCTACCCTGGTTAAAATCTTTTATTGTGCTGTCAGCTCATTGTTACGCAACAGCTTATTCAACTGCGTTTCAAAAAAGAATTAGTCCAACTTTGTGTTTGCCTGCCTAAATATCTAGTATAGTCAAGATACTTTATGTAAGACCATGTTCTTCATACCATAGTCGGGGTAGTTATTTATTAGCAAGCAACAGTTTTACATCTAAATATACTAACAAAAACCTTACTTTTTCTCCAGAAACCCAACTACAGCCACTGCAACTACATAAACCAGCCCCTACCTGCATAACTACAAGTTCTAAGAGACCTAATCGATAATTTCTTTGCACTTACCACAGGTTCGTTATTGCCCCAAGCAGAAATCTAATCAACCACATTCCCATGCAGCAACTCTTTCCGAACCAACAGGGTACGTTTCTGGGCAATTATGCCAGCAAGATCGGTCTATTAAGTTGATCACTTTTAAATTCATGGAGTTTTGCAATGATTTTTGCTTTTTAACGCTTGACTGAATATTTCGCGCGTAAATTATCCATGTGGAAATCTTCCATGCTTGATTGCGCACGCTCGTAAACAACTTATATGACGTGACTATAGCCTGGGTCCATCTACATTGACTTGGTGGGTAAAAGGGGTGGTTCCCCTGTTAAGCGGCATTGCTCCAACCCAGTGGCACCCAGGGGGTTGAACGAAATGAAGTTACCAACTTTATTAGAAGTAAGAAAGATATAAAAGATGATCCAACTGAACTGCGATGAGGCAGGTAACTGCAAGACGACAGACTTATTATGGGCATAACACATCAGGCGTTATTCCGCCACTGAGGAAACCTTACCTTTGTTCCACTAAACCAACGCTACTTTGCCAAAGTATCTTTGCCCAAGCTGCAACGATTTCTGTAAAACATGTTGGCGCTTGACAGGGGAATCACCCACCTTGTTGTTGTAAGAGGAACTATTGCAGGTGAGCTGTAAGTTTGATGGGAAGCAGAAAAAAAGGTTTTCCATACAAGTTGTAGGAAGGAAAAAAATAATGATACTTCTGGATATTAAGTATTTCTTCTTGGTAGGTCTTCTTCATAATACCCTACATTTGCCATTGTCTTTATATTTATGGTTAAATTTATTTGTGCAGAAATTGTTGCGAAAAAAATCCATTGTTGAGAAAATTGTATTTCAAACATCGAAAAAGAATTCTTGTAGGTTGTTGTGGTTTCAATTAACAAGCAAGAAATTTTCTAATATTTTTTGTGTTGTGTTTTTGGATTATGTAAAGATGAGTAGCCAAAAGTTGGGGGAAAATTTGCAGCATTACAGTTGCACTAAAGCAATTATTAAACTGAAAAAAGTTGTTCATTTTTGAAAACCTAAAGATCATAATTAGTAGATCAAGTTTGAATTCACTGTAGCATCACCGTAATACAAGGAGTTATGCGACAGGAGTGTTTTGCTTGGTAAAAAAAAACAGACAAGAAAATCACCTAAACAAAAGTATGTTTAGAATAAACCACAGAAAATTTTATACAAAATGTTGCAAATTACTGTTTTTCAAAATGTTGTGTTGAAAGTGTTTATTAATAATTGCACTTTTCTGAAAATAAGTTAATGATTAACTTTGTGAAACCAGGGTTGCGAGGTTAAAAAGTTTACGATGTAGGACTGTTTAAATATTAAAGGGTGTTTGAGCAAGCATGGTTTCAAAGAAATTGGACAGGGTGTAAGAATTAATCTTAACAGTTTCATTAGTTGGAACTTAGATTTCATCAATTTTATGTTGATTTTGATTTAATCTGAAATTGCAATACTGCTAACTGTGGTTTCTTCACAACAACCGCATGCATTTATCAATTTGAAAGAAATCATTTGTGCATAACTTGTTTTATGATGGAGTGGAGTGTTAGCGACCCAGATAAAGTAGTTTGCAGGAATGCAACTAATATAAATTTTTACCCTTTAATAGAAATATTTAGAATAGTTTTCTAATTAAAATGTTTTTGTAGGTGAGACAACATTTTTGTTTAAAAAACAACACACACAAAACTGTGGCAAAATGTCGGGGAAAATTGATAAACCTACTTCACAAGTTGAAACACCCGCCGAGTTTGACAAAGCGAGGTTCAAAACATTAAAGAGTGAAATAAAGAAAAACATTGGAATAACTAAAAAGAATAAAAGTGAGTTAAAGCGATCTCTCAAACAACTTGGAAAAGGGGAAGAAAAAGGAACGACCAGTTTTCAACAAATAAACTCAAAAACGTTGGCCACTGTTGAAGAAACAAAAACAAAGTTAAAGGAATTGAAAGACCTTGCCTATTCCAAAGATCCACCAGATTATCAAAAAAGACTTGAATGTGATCAACTTGAATCAGATTTTAATGATGTTCTTGATGGTGTGCAAAAAGTGAATGACGCTGCAAAAACTAGGCCAAGTCAAGTCAGTAGTGACAACCAAAACCCCAAGGCAAAAGGTAAAGAGGTTTTAGATAAAGGTTGTCAACAACCAGAAAGTTTAATTGGCACAAGTTCAGAAGTTCCGGAGGGTGTGACAGCAAACGAATTGGTTCCAGGCAATGTAAATTCTGCAGTGCACACAAAAAGCCCCCAGCCAAGCAGTTATCATGACCAACATCCATCATCACCTCCACCCGATGAGAATGATGTTGGTTGCTGTTGCTGTGTAGTTTCTTGATGGATTTGAATGAAACTTTTGCAGCTGGAAATTTAAATAATTCAAAACAAAAACAAACGATGCAATCATCTTCTTCATCAAATGTGGTGGTGGCAAACATCCACAATAATTTTTGTACAATTTTGAAAGGAGTGTTTATAAACTGTTCAGCCCAGAGCGATTTTTCTAGTTATGTTGTTTCAAGTGTCTGAACTTTATCACACAGTCAACTTTTAATTTTAGAAGTAAACCTCTGATTTTACTTGGGTCTTTCTGAACTAAAAGCTGTCAAAAGTTGCAAGGCTGGAAAAAATTAACCATGAGTAAGGTTAACTTTTTTGCCTACATTACATTATCATACTCCATAAAATGGAAAAAAGTTCCAATTTTTTTGAATTTAATGTATTTTATCTTGTTTATTAAACTAATCGATTGTTTTCTTGTGCACTTCTGTGTTCGACTCGTTTTGATGCAAATATGTCACTATTTTTTCACAAGTGTATTAAAATCAGCTTATGTTGTGTCGTGTGTAGAAGCAAAGCAGTAGTGAAATAAATAAACAACTTAAAACAAGTGTAACATTTTTTGCATGCCGTCAGCAGATATTTGTTTCATGTGCTCATAATGAGTCCACCGTCGAGCTACCTGTCTTTTTTATTTGATTTGCTGGTATTTTAAAGTTATTGACTTCAATTTGGGTCAACCCATCGCGTTCCACTGGGTTGGAGCAATGCCGCTTAAGTTTCTTGCTCAGGGAAACTCAAGCGACTGAGATGTGGTTAGAACCTTCTGCGTCAATGTGTTACAATCCAACTATTGCATGCTATGATTGCAGGACTGGTTATTAACAACTGCAAACGCCTTGTTCAAGAAACAAAAAAAATATGTTGGATTCGTAGAGGGTGGCTTGTTGCGACACAAATAACTTGTTTTTTTG